>JAQIXI010001958.1:0-11686 GCA_034700165.1 Galumnidae sp. Gr-Ori-00277 | reverse complement strand
TTCAGCTTGTTCTAAAGAATTTAACCATAGTTTTCATTTCATCAAATTCCATGAGCTCATTCGGGATATTCCCATGTGAGATTATAGTGATTTCTAAATAAAGTGAACAAAAGTTGAAAATTTCACGAAATTAAATTAGATTTGAATTCAAGTTTAATCTAAAGAAGTCTTTTCATCAAAAGATTTGGTTTTAGAGAATCCCTTCAAAAGTCATAATTTTGTTTTCAAACTTCTAAGACATGGAATCAAAGCCATGAATAGATGCCTAAACTTAAACCAATTAGAATTCATTGATGAAATACTTAATCAATTAATTGAATTAAAAGGGGTTTCCTATTCATCATTTGATGAATTACTTGAAAAAAAACTAAAACAGAATTAAATTCATTCGCCAAAAAAGAGTTCATTTAATTCGGTTCTGAAAACATTTATTAATCGCTTTAAATAAGAAAATAGTCTTAGAGTTAAACGAATTAAATATAAAATAATTTTCAAATATTTTATTCTTTTAAGTCATTAATCTTTGGGAAAAGTCTAAGATATGAGCCGACAGTGAAGTTATGATCCAAAACATATCCTGCTTATAAGCCCTGAGTTGTGAACTAAGATTTTGTTATGAATAAAAAACTAATTAAATGATTGGTCGACTTCATTGAAATGTTTATTTCATCCAAAATAGGAAATAGGATATAATCACTTATATTAGTCTAAAGCAAAGGGATGATCGATAGGTTACCATTACTTAAGTAGATCTTGACTTTTACCTATAAAACACGTTTGCGTTGTGTCCCAAACCAAACAATTCACTCAATTTTGACAATTTTCCAGTTAATACACACCTCGAGAAAACTTTTATTCATTAATTTTAATGTCAATAATATTCATTAAGAATTCCATAAACATTAGGGGAATGTTATTCAGGTATTGTCTCTGTAATGAAAATGTTAAACTCGGATATTTTAAAGGGCAAAGTGAAAGGTACTTTAACTCTGTATTGGTTTCAAACTGTTTGAAAAATTATTATTTCATTCAAATTCGCTCTCATTTTACAAATCATTTGAAAATAAATTGACATTTCCTCAATTTTATCGATATTTTTCTTATAATGTCTAAATCGAACAATATTTCAATCGAATAATTCAATCCAATGTTGACTCTTTCCTGGGGTATAACAGCATCTACAGTTAGACATGTATCAAGACAATTTTTAAATCATTCTAAAGAAAAACAGGTTTCCCATTAATTTTATATTTTGAGGCGTTTTCTCTCAAATGATATCGAAAACAAAGAAAAATTGTCAGATACATACTAGGCCATTTTCAGCAATTGGTCTAGCCCATTTTTAAAACAATATAATCGTTTTCCGGGATTCATGCAGTGTTGACCAAATTTCACTTTTATTTGTCAAATATTTTTCTTACCTAGAGCATATTTATCTAAATTTTCCTGAATATTAAAATTTTTAAGATGTAAGCAGATGTAAGCAAGCAAAATTTAACTGAATTTTATAGATATGAAATATTTTTTATTATCTTTTAAAAATGTTTCCAAATATAGAAAAACTTAGGACATATAAAATATATAGCAAGAGCATTTAAAAAGCTTTGATCGAATAATTATGAAAAATCTAAACCAAAGTTTTTCGGCGATAAAAATGAGTTTTAATAAAATTGTATTAAAAACATTCATTTACTAAACAAAAACAAACAAAACAATGACTCTAATGGTTGTCGTCATTACATTTACTATTAATATAAAAATATGAGTCTTTCCCTCAAATTTGTTTTTCTCAAAAGTTAATCTGTTTTTGCAAAAAAAAGTTAACTTTGAATTCACAGTAGGAAAGACTTTAAATAAAAGTTTAGGTAATATTTTATTTCTATTCAGAAGTAGTAAACAAATGAAAACTTTGAGAACCTGGATAATCCTAGAGATAAGTTTTTACATGGTATATGCAGTTAATTATCGATATAAGTCAATGAATTTGTCCTAAAATTTAAAGTAAATGACTCTTTGTCTTCTGATTCATCAATTATTGTCTCATCAGAATCAGTACAAGATTATATACAAGATTATCTTATATCAAGCAATTAATGATTATTGAATCATATGCTTGAATGCTGTCATCAGAAGTGACACAACTGTCAAAAGCATAAATAATTTTGTCTTTATTTCTCACTTATCTCTTATCTCTTAGTTATTGTCAGGTTTTAGAGCTCTTTCACTAAATTGAATTTCAATGTATTCGACATTTTTAGAAATAAATTCATTTTTCAATACTTTTTTCTTAATTTATTAAATAATTTATAAGTTTATAATAAATTTGACCCAAAAATGGAATATTGAAGGCATAAGAATATGGATATTAATGTGTTTTATCTAATCCAAGACATGTATCAAAAGTATATTAATTATGTTCTTTTTTTAAACTTTTTAATGCTCTTGGTAGATTTCATGAGCTCTACAATTTGTTTTACAAACATTTCCAATAATATTAACCTTGTTAATTTTTATGATAATTATAATAACAAATAATAAACCGAAGGAATAGATATTTATTATGAATTCTATTCCAAACGAATAACTGATTAATAATTATAAAACAATGAATAATAAAACAATAATTATTATTAAATGCGAGACATTTGTAACGATTCAATGCTTTGGTTATAAACTTTTAATTCAAAACAAATCAAATAACAGTTCAAATCATTTAATATTAAGAAAATGTCTAACAGTCCCATCAAATTAAAGGAACCATCAAAAGAAGATCCTGAAGAGGACGACAAGAAACCAGATTCCAAAGAATCCAAAGAATCCAAAGAATCCAGTGTTGGAAGCGATGAACCAAAAGGGGTTAAGAAAAAAGAATCTGAAGTCGAGGCCTCTACCGATTCATCAGAAGCTAAGCTTGAAAGGGCTGAATTAGATGTCGAGGACCCGATGAAAGACAAGAGCCAAATGAAAATACTAAAGAAGATTATCAGTCATTTATGTCTTTTGGTTCTGGTATTAGGCATTAAATGTGTATTTCTGGGTGTCGTCGCACACTTCTATTATGAAAAACTCCATTTAGTCATATTCGGTGGTATCTGTATTATTCAGTTGGTCGGAGCGCCGATCGGATGGTTAGCCATAGAATGGGGGAATCGTTTCTTGTTTCTTACCTGTTTTGTTTTAAATTTAATCTGGATCATTTGTACCTGCATTTTGATTGCCTATTTCTGGATTATAAGCAAAGAAGGTTCCGACTTCAATGGAGAGGTAGAACTACACGTCGGCGTCATTTTCTTCTTGAGTGGATCTATAACTCTCGCCATTTGCTGTCTTCTTATGATGAAACGTCTGGATATGATTAACATTCAGCATAAGAAACCAGAAGTTTATTTCTCCGCTGATGGAAAGGCATCAGAAAAGGCCAAACTTAAGGTCAAGAAATAAATACTCATTATATCTATTGATTAACAGTTTTTGTTTAAAAAAGTATTTCTTTTAAATTTATTTTATAAATATTTCAATAAATTCCGTTCAAATACTCGTTGTTTTACTTATTGTAAGTCCAATAGATTTTTCATATAAAAGTCAAAAGAAAGAATCGATTCGACACTATTTTATTGAAAAACTCATTCATTGAAAAAAAATTGAATAAAATAAAGACTCAATTATTTAAAGACAACTTATTTTATAAACTTTTATATCAAAAATCAGTCCAAACTGAAGGTCTGACTAATCATAAGTGTTACCACTTTTGATAAAAGTCTTTTCAGTTGTTTTGGTCAGCCCTTACTTTCCATTAAGTTTTATGATTAGTGGATAACTGCTTATGAGAGACACTATTTTATTGAATAAAAGACAATAATTTTGAAATTTTGATTTTTTATTCGATAATATTTAGAATTAAACAAATTTTAAGAAATCATTTAATTTGAGTAAAGAATATGAGACCAACTCTTTGAACAAAACTTTGGACTTTTCAGTGGTTTCACAAGAGTTTGTAAATGACATAACAGATGATAACTGCAGCCGCAACGGTCACCACATTTACTTCATAACCACAATTGGATTCGAAGAACTTCTTAATGTTTCCGCCTTTCTTTTTGGCCCCTTTTCTCCCTTTTGCCCCTTTTCTGCCTTTTCCCCAACTTCCATCATCTGTCGCAGACTTTTTCCTTGGAGTTCTTCTTTTTCTGGATCTGGCCATAACTCAATCTTTTGTCTCAAAATTCTTCGATAATATCAGAAGTGCTTTTCTATAGCTTTTTGTAAATTTGTTTGAATTTAAACTGACTTTTATTTAAAAATCAAACAATTCTTCAAATCGCGTGAAAAAAAATCGGTACAAATATATCCATTTTAACAGTGACGACCATCAGGGGGTATAGCCCAAATACCCCCCTGTGATCGACGAAGTATCCCCTCCCCCCAGAGCATCGGCGAGAAAATAAAGGGGAAAATCCGTAAAAAGGAAAAAATAAGAGAAAAAATAAGAGAAAAAATCAATAAAAGAACTGCAAATAATAAGAAAAACAACAGAAAACATAACAAAAATGCATAAAAGCATGAAATTTACAGTTTTTAAGTGATACCAAAATACTGTAAATATGAGAAACTTATTGAAATACAAGTTGTCTCTTCAAAAATTATGAGTTTTTGGTCAAATTTGATAGTTTTTCGACTTTAATTTGATTAAATACGTTAAATAAGAGTGTAATCTATCCATTTATAACAAAAACACCTTAAAAATGACCTACTAGGTGTTTTATAGCAATTTTAAAAATACCCCTGTCTCGATAAAAGTGACTCAAAAAGGCATTACCCCCCTTGTCAAATGGTCATCACTAATTTTTTAGCACTTTTTGTGTTTTAATGTTTTGTTTAAACAATTTTAAATAAAATGCTATTAGAATCTTACTAGAATCTCCTGTCCTGTCCTATTCTTGCTCATCGTGTCTTTAGCTTTAATATCGAGAAATAAATTCCAATTATATAATAACTAATAATTATTTGATTCAAAATTATTGGTTAAGAAAATGCCTGAAATTATTAGATTGAAATAACTTAATATATAATCAAATTTAGTCGAATTCATTGAAAATCTAATCCAAAGTTGTGTCCATTTATCAGATAAACTGGTATTTGAGAGACAATTATTTGAAATCATTTGTTTTTCTGACATTTATTGTGTTTTTGCTTTTAATAGATAGTAAACCCCTCTTCATATCCTAAAGGATGTCCTTTAAGAGGACTGTTATAGAAAGGCTTCTCTTAAGACACTTAAGTGACTTAACAGTTACCTAAAGTATAGCTCAGAGCTATAAAAAATATTTATACCAAACCATTAACGGCATTACATAAATGATTCGACACTCGTTTGATCAGCACTTAATGGTTTGGACATCGATTACATATTTATCTTAAGCTTATTTTTGGCTAAAATTACCGCAAAAATAAACACCAAAACTATGGCTCAATGAATACCTCAAACAAAATTCAGTTCTCAGTATTTGCGGCAAAATTTTAAACATTAATTAAATTATAAAAAAATAGTTGAAAACTAAACAAAAAAGTAAACAAACATTTAAAGCAAATTTGAAAAACTCGTTAAAAATCCAATTAATCTAAAAATGTCCACAAATGAAACCACAAAATAATTTGATTTATTAAAAATTTAGTCTTTTAATTATAATTAATTGTCATGGCTTATGCTCATAATTTAATTAGACCATGCTAAAAATATTTTTTCGGTTTAATCATTTGCTTTTACAAGAATCAAATGACTCTTTGAAACACCATTTAAGGCAACGGATTATTCCCTTAAAAGAACTTTCAGTTCATTTAAAAACTTTTGAGTTGAAAAAAAACTATTTAATGACAAAATTTAACGTTTTGTGTAAAAACTTCTCTTTTCACTCAATTAACTTTCAATCGTTAAGCCGTAGGTTTCCATCGATTTCTTTAGAAATGTTGAGCACTTGTTTTCAATACATTTTTCTAATTACAAACAAATGTCTGACACAATATAGGAATCAATTTTCAGTTCAATTAAATTATTATAAAAACCATTGAAATCAAAATAATTAAACGGAATCAACAAAATTAAGTCACGACAAGAGATAACTTTTAATCTTATTCAGAGTAAAAGAAAAAAAGCATGGGTGGTCAACAAGCAATTATTAAATAACTCTTGTAATTTATGCTATATTTAAAGGATTATTTTTAAAATATTAGTAATAAATTAGTGAAATATTCATCAAATTGTTGTCTAATTTCAAAGGACTTTAAATAAATTTCTATAGAAATTGGAAATAAATCGAATCCCACGTCATTTGAACTGTTCCTACAAATATTGATATCGAAATATCATTCACAAGTTTTACCACTCATTCACTTAAATTTTAATAAAAAAGGCATAAAGAAAATCAAAAACTAATAAATACTTATTTATACGACTTTTCTGTTTATTTTAATCTCTAAAATCAAACATAAAATCATTAAAAATTTTAATTAGAAATTTCTTTTAGCACTTAAAATATGACTGAAATATTTGAAATGCTTTAAACTTTTCAATTGATATAATAAATGTTTTGGATGTCATTTACTTCATGACATTTATTTTTTATCTTAAAATATCCATTTTTCAGGAGTTCTCCTCAAATGGCAGTCCTATTATGGGCACATCTAAAACAATCTGAAACAATCTATAATCACATTCTAAGACATTTCAACTAAAATATATTGAATCAAATGAATCAGAATTTGAATTAAGTCATAATATATTCATATAAAAATCTCTCTCAAGAATACAGAATATTTGTATTAAAACCCATTTTGGGAATCAAAGACAAGTTATTATATTATCTATTTTCCAATGAAAATGTGCTTTCAATGCATAATATTTAATAAAGAATATGAATAAAAATATTTTGAAAATTGGCTCAAACTTATACATTATGTGATGCGTTTGCAAAACACGAGTTTATTATTCCTTAAAAGCATTGAAATGTTGAGGACATGGATGTGGTGCTCAAAGGAAGGGCAATGTATAAAACACATTTATGCCGCTACGGCAAATTATTCTGTGTTTAATATTTATATAAAGGAGAGATATATAATTGCATTTCAAGCATTAAGACTATAAAAAAACTTAAAAATGCTTTTTATATGATCTCTGAAACTCGATTTTCAGTGCAAACCATTCTTTAAGATCTCTTAAGTTCTTTCACTCATTTTCTTAAGAGATTCAAATGACTAAAATATTTATGTGAAAACCCCCTTCAGAATCAAGGAATTGGTCATCCCTGGTAATGCCTTTAATGGTATTCCTGATTCTATAATACTATGTTTTGTTGAAGTCATCCGGGATTTTGATACAGACTTTATTCAGAGAGGGATAGATCTGAAGATGAGTCAAGAAATTAATTCATTTTTATCAGATATGTGTAAATCAACAAAATTTTATGAATTATATAACAAACGGAATAAATTTGAAAAATGGGTTAATATTTAATTTATTTTCAATGTTTTCCTCTCATATCTCAAAAGATATCTTCAATTAAATGATGTCTAAAAAAAGAGAAAATTCTATAAAAAATAGTATTTTTAATAAACCAAAACATTTCATTTCATAAACTTTTTATTTAAAACGTCAGTCAAACTTACATTTGATATTCGATTCAAAGTTAATATTTATTTTATATTTCAAAGACACAAACCTTTTGATTAAATGTTTAACTGGAATAATGTTTGACTCAAATTTTGAGAATATCTTTTGTGAGACACCATTTGTTTCGCACATTATTGCAATACACTAATATTAAAATGAACTTAAATAAACTTACTTAATTAACTTTAATAATTTAACCTCAAATAAATATGTAATCTTGATAAAATTTAATCTTAATGAGTGGTCAGTAAATCATTAAGAAGTGAAAAAAACTTAAAAATTCACAAATTGACACCTTATCTAAATTATTATCAATAGATGTTTATATTTTTTTTCTAATAGCAGTGATGGCCATCAGGGGTATAGCCTAAATAACCCCCTGTGATCGACGAAGTACCCCCCCCCCCCAAAAAAAAAAACATCGGAGAGAAGATAAAGGGGGAAAATGCGTAAATAGGAAAAAATAAGAGAAAAATAGAATTAAAGAACTGTAAATAATAAGCAAAATAACAGAAAACATAACTAAAACATCATATTTACAGTTTCTAAATGATATCCAAAAGTTGTAAAAAAATTTGATAAATTTATAGAAACTAAAGTTTGATTTTCAAAAATTATGAGTTTTTGGTCAAAATTGTTTGTTTTTAGATTTTAGTTTTAATAAATACATTAAATAAGATACTAATCTATGCCTTTATAACAAAAAACACCTTAAAAATAACTTACTAGGTGTTGTATAGCCATTTTAAAAATGCCCCCTAAATACCCATGTCTTGAGAAAAGTGACTCAAAAAGGTAATACTCCCCCCCCCGTCAAATGTTCCATGGCCATTACTGTTCTAATAGTTAACAGAAATCATTCAATTTTCAAATACAGTTTATTGCCAATAAAGTCAACCCTCGAAATAGTCAATTGACAGTCAAACATAAAAATCAAAACCTAATTTAATAGACAATACATAATGACATTATGATAATGTGATAATAAAAAGGTATGTTTGAGGTCAACACCAATTACATTAATAGCTGTTTATCGTCAACTAAATCTGGTCATCTTTTTCATCTTTGTCAGACCAAATGTGTTGCTCTTATTGGCACAAATCTGTATAACTTTTCCGAAATCGAATTTCACACAAAATAAACAAAATTAATGAATTAAATAACAAAAATTTAATATTGAAAAGAAATATAAACTTTACTTATTTCTCAAATGAAGATTTCCCACAGATATGGCATTAAAGCCCAGTTCTGTTGGGAAAGCTATGTCTCAATTTTATCATCAAAATATTTAGAAATATATTAAGAAAAGTTTGCATTTAATACAAAAATTGATATAAATATGATTTATAATTCACTTTATTTATAATTTATAAAAATGGTTGAAATTGACCCTTTGCTCACTTCAGTTCTCAAGACTTTTCTCATATTTTCAAATAAATACCAAAATTCAATTGAAAGGAAAACTTAGTTTTAGACTTCAAGTGAGTAAACAATTATTAGAAGATTTAATGTCTAAACAGAAAAAAATGTCACAAAAATGTTCTCAAAAAATAAAAAAATAAAAATAAATTATTTAGAGCTCAACAGAAATACTAATAAAAGTTTGATCTAAAATAATACAAAAGAAATACCGAGGAAAGGAATAAGAGTTGACTTCAAGAACAGAATGGGATCAGAAAAAAACTCACTATTTTTCAAATATTTTTTTCAATGTCTCGGAAGAGAACAATGGGATGAAAACCTATTTGAAATGAGTTCTACTTTAAGGCATCCCTTTCGCCAAATGATGTCTATATATTTCATTCGACTCACGACAACACAAGTCATGTGATTTCAATCCCAATCCTTCCTATGGGTTCAGTCGGCACTACATTACACTAAGACATCAGTGATATCGACGACAAGGCTTTACTAGAATAAGAATAAGAAAACAAATGAATTGGATAGTGAGCAAGGTATAATAATCTAATACAATTTTTCAAATTAAAAAATATATAAAGTATAAGAAACTTAAGGTTTGTAAATCTAATTAAAAATGACACTTGCTCAAATTAAATTTTTTTTGTTTTGTGATTTAGCAAAGTAAAAAACCTTTATCAGAGCTGTAATATCCTGGAAATGGATCCGTTGACTAGTTTTTAATAATTTTTTTCTTATAATTCTTTTTCATTTGGAAAAGAATAAACTAAAAGTGAAAAACGAGAAAACTTTGAAACATAAGAAAAATTGATTCCTTTCTTTCAATTTCAGAGACTTTCTATTGATTGCCTCTAAAGAAGAAAAATTGTGAAAAACTTTTTATACTTTATATCACTAAAAACGTGTCAAACCCTTGGCTTTATATCGAATTAGAAATATTGATACTATTGGAACAATTTGAACTTGTACATTCTACAGAAAAAAACTAGACTAAAAAAAGTACTACTCTTTGATAAATAAGTTTATGCATCGATTCTTTCGCTCATTAATTGTTTTATAATTTATTTATCGACACTTTTGTTGAGATAAAAGCATTGGATTGTTGTGAGTCCAGAGATTCAATCGTAAAGAAAGTCGTGTCAATTGAATAACACGTAAACGCTTTCAAATACTTTTGATCACAACTTCTTAAGCCATTTGTCACTCGAAAACAATGTAAATAAACTGAAGAGTTGGCCGACAAACAAAACTTAACAAATTCTTGAGTCCATTCTTTTCCAGTTGAGTTAAGAGTCTTAAGACTTGTGATCGTTATCTAAAGAACGGGTTTTAAATTAAAATACATAACTATAAACTAAATAATAGCAATTTTGATGAACTAACTTGTTAAATATTGTTATAATTAACTAAGGTAAAATTCCAGTGCACTTCTTAATTGCCATTTTAGTTAAATTGTTTTCTCACAATAATTGTTAGAAATAATAAGACATTCATTTGTTAAGAAAAAAAATGGTTACAAAAGAAAAAATAATAGAAAATAATCTTAGATTCCATCACTTATAGTCCTGTCTCTAACCGATAAAAATCGTGGAGAAAAGAATAGCTAAGACTCGAATCAAATATTAATAATTTGAGTGAAGAGTCGATAACTGAGGAAATGGTCTCAAAGTTAAAAACGAGGAAAACATTCGCATTGAAAAGCATTTCTAATTTGAGTCAAAAGTCGTGATTCAGTTTTCAAACAGAAAATGACTAAAAAAAATCGAAACCAAAGAATAGGTTTAACTCAAACATTAGAACACAATTGAAATCAAACGATAGAAACGATGAGAAAGTTTTGGATGAGTGCAACAGTTAAGTCCTGTGCTGTCATTATTGTCAAAAGAGTTTCCTAATAATTCATGAGATAAGACGCCCATTAACTACAAATGTTGAGATTCTACAACAAAACAATAATAGAGACCAAGATATGAATCATATTATTTCCAATACAAGAGCACGATAAGCAAGGTAAAATACCAATTAAGTTAAGATATAAATCAAATCGATATCTAAGATCTTATATGACATAAAAGATTTTAATTATGTTTAGGAAATGTTTTACTTTAATACTAATAATAGTATAAAATCGATGTTTTATATCGGAGTTCGAAAAAGAGATGTCGACTCGTAGTTACAAAATGAATGAATTGGAATAACCATTACCTTCTTCTGACTTTCATGAGTTTATCTAGCTAATTAATCATTAGGAAAACATTGAAAATGGTTTTTTTCATTTTTTGGACTAAAGATTAAATGATTTCAATTTTTTGCCACTAATTAGGAAAAACTTAATCTCAAACTTAGAGCTAATTTTTTTTTAATTGTTTAACATAAGGGTTGTGTCAATTTGCTATAACATGATCAATTTGTGAATCATTACAACAAAACTTTAAAAATTTTCATTTTTAAATCATTAATTTTGTGTTATCTCTTTAATAATTGACTTAACTTTTTACTTGATTATATTTTTTTTCAAATTTTATATTTAGAAAACATCTAATGAGTGATAGAAAGACGTGTGTGTGTGTGTGTGTGTGTGTGTGTGTGTGTGTGTGTGTGTGT
>JAQIXI010001957.1:0-11689 GCA_034700165.1 Galumnidae sp. Gr-Ori-00277 | reverse complement strand
CAAGCGCAATTCTCGAATTTTCCTATCCTATACAGGAATATTTTATAATTATCAATTAGAATTAAATTATGAGTAGTTTAGTGTAAAATGCAATCAATTTTTATTTCTTAATATTGTTTTTATTATAAATTTATTGAAAATATATATAAATAGGAGTTATTTAATATTTTTTACATAAAATTTTATTTAATATAAAAGTTTTATATATGAAAAAATGTAAATTTTATGTCCAAAAAGATTTTATCTCAAATTATTGTCCATAAGTCCGGTTCTCATTTGTTAATTATCTTTAATATAAAGGCAGTGCTGTGTCTGACAAACCAAATGATGTAATTAACTGAATAACAAAAACATATATAATTTAAATAATATCTTACATTAATTAAGATAATTATTCGGCGATAGATTTTTAGTCAAAATTTAATTCAATTCGTTTAGAAAAAAGTTTAAAAACTTAATTAACTGTTGTTTCACTTCCATTGAAATTACCTTAAAAATAGTCAAACATTTAATATCAATAATTAAGTAATTATTTATATATGTCTTACCTATAATTCAATTAAAAAAATACATAATAAGTGATTTGAAGAAAATATTTAGATAAAGTGACTGATGTAATTAAATTAGCCAAGTTCAGATTCAATTAGGAGCGCTTAATATTAAGTTAGTTTATGAATGCAATATTATAATATAAAATTTTACCTAGCATCACAGATTACTGGCGATATAAACAAGATACAAGGTATTCCAAATATTATAAAGGATAAACTCATATTAAACAATATATAAAACTTTAGGATTTCACTGAAATCGATGGGACTTCCGTTGGACAGAATAATGATTATTAGCATAAAAACTATAAACCAAACGATTAAACAAAGATTCAGTAAAATCTGAACTTTAGTTATGAGATATTCTGACGTTAAGTTGTTTTTGAATTTCAAATAAATTATTTTAATATAAATCACAAAATGAGTTAACGACCAAACAATCATTAGTTGCGGTAAAATATTTTTAGAATCACTTTTCCAGTAAATTATGGCCACAATTAGGAATGAAATCGGATTTGAGATAAGAATAATCGCGAAAATAATTAGTGAAATGAATCGCAAACTTTTAATTAAGAATTGAAAACAAATGAATAGTTTCTCATTTGCAGACTTTCCTTCATTATTGTCCATATCTTGAGTACTACCTTCCAGACAATCCATACGACCGATCACTACAGTTGTGTTCACACTTTTCGCCATAAATATGATTTAATACAGAAAAATGAGCGAAACATTTATAAAACTGAATAAAACTGAATAAAACTGATAAATACAATGAGATTTTTATCGTAACAAAAGTTATCTGAAAATAATATTCAATGAACTGTTTGTTCAGTTTTGAATCTAAACAACTAATAGTTGGCACTCAAAGGGATGTCATTATTTTAAAACGATTACAATCGTTACAAAACCCTAATTTTTTTCACTGAAACTTATTTTTAGATCAAATCCGAAGATTTTTAATTCGTAAGAAATGTTTATTTTTATAATCAAAGACTACTTTCAATCATTTCCACTGCATTTCATACAAACATTTCCATATTTTTGATTTATTCAGACAATTCCTAATTAATTATGATTTTTGAAACCAAAATACTATCGAAATGTTTATAAAATGAGA
The DNA here is from genome assembly GCA_034700165.1 of Galumnidae sp. Gr-Ori-00277. Taxonomy (NCBI): domain Eukaryota; kingdom Metazoa; phylum Arthropoda; class Arachnida; order Sarcoptiformes; family Galumnidae; species Galumnidae sp. Gr-Ori-00277. Next base: position 10,018 of record JAQIXI010001957.1, on the reverse strand, counting down.
AAATTTCAAAATATTTAAAACTTTTAAATTAAAAGAATTTAATACAAATATCTAATCAAAAATCTAATCAAAATCTGATATATATTTTAATTATTAAAATTCCTTTTATTAATCACTTATAAAAACATTTTAAAACAAATCAATAGTTTATATAAAAGTTAAATATTATATTAGACTTGAATTAGAAATCATTTAAATTTTAGATTTAATCTAAAAATTTAAAACAAAATCAAAGAATAAAAAGAGAAATCATTTAATAACTGAAATATTTAGACATTAAAAAAGTGTGAAAATATTAAAATTGTTTATTATTAAACTGATCCGTAATTATGAGGCACTTCATTGACAATCAAATGTCTGGACTGTTCTGAAGTATTGCTTTGATTATCATTAATCAAATATTCTGAGCTCTGGTAAGATGAGAGCGAAGAATTTGAAGACCTTCGACCATTTGAATCGTTGATACGTTTGACTATAATATTCAGGTGAGTTGTCTGCCATTCTTTGAATTCACATCTGAAGACATAAAGAGATACCAAGAATATAATGAAGAAAAGAATTGTAAAGAATACGATTAAAATCAATTGAATGAAACGAATGATTGCATTGATTTTATGCTCAGAAATGACGAATTGAATGGACCCCATATTTATTAAATATACGAAGAATGAGATCAGAATAAAAGTGGTGACTATCTTAGCGCACACGTCTTCGCCCTCACGAAGCCATTGGCCAAAACTTTTGCGGTAAAGTTTGATCACAATTTGCTGATACGGCTGTTGGCAAACATCGCAAATGTCTTTATTGGAAGAATCCCTTTCTTGTATCCATCGCTGCAAACACTCGAAGTGAGTGTATTGTTGAGTCCCCGAACACATACAGGGAGACAACAAATCGTAGATATAGGCCGTCCGCCAACATATACGACATCGACCGGTGTTGGTCCCGGACTCTATCGACTCTTCCAAAGAAGTGTTTGTGTCCGTCGTTTCGTTCATATTTCGAGAAGTTCTTCAAAAAGAAAAAAAAGATAACTTTTAAATAAATAAATAAATGTTAACTGAATTAACTGATTATCAAATGTTTCCATAGAAATAATAATGAGTTTAAATGAAATTCAATGCTTTCATCATATGATTAGACATTTGTTTTTCATTGAAATTAGTCTCAAATGAGTCATATATTCTTTAAATTTAAAGTTTTTAACTTTTAGTCTAAAAAAAATATTTAAATTCATTCAAATAATTTTAAATAAATAAAAATTAATTCATACGAATCGACTCAAATGAGTGAAAAGTAATTGAAGTTTAATTGAATGAGAACTCAAACATACCTTTTTTGGTATTTATTTTAATTTAATTAATAATCAAAACTTCGATGACTTGAACTTAAAGTTTAGTTTATTTTCGCAATTTTTCGGTATAAAAATATCAACAAAACAAAACTCAGACGACAGACAATCAATGATTAATAATTTAAATGAAATATTTATTTAATTGAGTCAAATCGAGTTCAGTAGTGAACACTTCCATAACTGATTAGACACTTTCAAGGCTAAACTGTAACCCAATCGTTAGCCAAAGCCTACAATTGAATGACTCAAACAAAAACATTTGATCACAACTTTTAAACAAACTTTTAATCCTTTTATTCTAACTTTTATTCCAAAACTTTTGGAAATGACCTGACCTTCAAATCTATTTTCATAAATTAATACAAGAATTAATAATTTATATTATTTTTGGTACTTTTGGAATGAATTTTGAATTAACTAAATATCCCTGGGTAATTTTATACTAATGTCTGACATAACATAAGCAACACTTGTCCAAACAATAGTGCACAGGTCAAGAAAGTGGGGGTCAATGGCACTAATAGTGTCGGCGTTTGTGTGGGCATAATAAGAATATTTGCGATCATAAGTGATGAGTCCGACCGCAGGAATGCCTTCTTTGATAAATTCGTTGGCGTCACTCAGTGTTAGGTCATATCCTTTTCCTGTTATCAGTTCCGTTACATTTAGTTTTGAGAGTAAACGTAATGTTTGGTAAAGAATACACTGCGATCTACTGTTGTTTCCCGAAAATGTTAGACCAAACGGATTAAATGTACCGAAATCTGAGTTCATAACAAGACTAATGTTTGTGAGCGACTCATTGTGTCTCTAAAGGCAACAGAATTTAGTTTCAGTTAAACTTTTGTGAACTGACCTCAACGTAAGCCTTTGACCCAAATCTTCCGACTTCTTCTCCGGTGAATAAAATCATTCTTAACCTTCTTTTGAGTTTAGGATTCAGTTTCTTCAGTATTGAAAGAGCTCTGGTTGTGATGAGAACACCTCCGCCGTCATCAATAGCTCCCTGGCCAATATCCCAACTGTCCAAATGAGCACTAATTATAACCATTTCATTTGTATTTGAAGTCGGATTAAGTTCTGCCATTAAATTCCTCGATTCAGTCAATCCATGAAGTGTTGATTCCAAGTATAGATTAATTACAACTTTTATCCCTCTTTTAATTATTCTGTTCAACATTTCAGAGTCTTCGTATGCAATACTGGTCGCCGGTATCTGTAAATCCTTAGAATAATATCTAATAACTCCTGCCGTCGGAGAATTGGCCGCTTCTTTGGATAATGACTTAAAAAGTACTGCCAAACCCTTTGCCTCCGCCACAGTTCGGGTGACCGACAGCTTATATTTGACATAAGAGTCGTTGAATTGATTGCTATCGAATAAAACGATTTTGTTTTTAATTTCTTTCTTTGAAATTTCATTTATTTCTTCCAATGACTTAAAGACAATTAATTGAGCACTGATTCCATTTTCATGGGTCGGAATACTACCGACTAATCCTAAAATGGATAACTTTTGTGTTCGGGGTTCAGTCATTGAGGCCCATTCTGACCCTCTCTCCCATTTGGGCACTAAAACCTTTTCAGTGTTTATATTATCGATGTTTTGTTTCTTCAATTTTTCGATTAAATAATTGGTTGAGTTTTCGAGTACTTCAGAACCGGTGAGTCGACCGCCAAAAGTGTCCACAAATTCAGATAATTCTTCATAAGTTTTATTCTTTTCATTATTGAGAACTAAATTTATAATTTTATTCACAACTGAAGACTTGGACTTAATTTCAGGCTTTAGAACATTTTTAAAGTAATGATCTTGCTCACATATATTTTTATCAAAGTATTTAATGCTTTGACCAAAACATCGCCAAAAATAAAATAATATCAAAATATTAACCAAAAATATTTTCATTATTTTAAGAATATTTAGTTTACAATCAAATGACTAATTTTTTCTTCGAAATTGAGTTAAAAGTCATAAAATATAACGAAATAATGGTTTGCAATACATTTCAAACTTTTGTTTATATGAATGAAAGAAAACATTTAAAACTGTTTTCAAAGTCTAGTGAATACCAATTATTATTAATTAAGAATTTTTGGTTTTTTTATCTAATCTTTAAACGGAAATAATTTAACGAAACATTTATTCTAATTTTTTCGACTAAAAATTAATTGACTTTAAATTTCAATTAAATCGTTTGTTTTAAACACAAAATTCTAAATCACAAAAAAACTAAGATTTGAGGTCAAACTCAAAATCATTAGATTATATAAAACTTTCAGTAAAATGATTAAAAAAGAAAAGTAAAATAATATATTTAAAAATTAGATAGATTACCTACTTACTTTTCTTTTGATGAGATTTTATTTTATATCAATTATTAATTAGTAAATTTTAATTAACTAATCGTTACTAAACTTGAAATTAAACTAAAGATGAAATGAAAGTATATATACATTATTTAAACATTAATTTAGAAAAAAATATAAGTTTTTTGACTAAAATAATATTAAATTTTATTGTTTCTAATAATGACTTAATTTTTTAGTCATATAAAACATTTATCCGAAATTATTGTTGACCTTGCTTCTTTAACGGATAAATACTCAGGTCATTAGTTTAAAGTTTTACTAATTTGGATTAATATATGACTCAAAAGTTTATAATTTAAGTTTTAATTAGAGATAATTCGAGGAAAACTTTATTAAACTTTTAGTTAAAAATTGACAAAATATGGGCTCAGAATTAATGAAACAAATATTTAATGAAATTTATTTATCAGAAGAGGAGGTCTTTCAACAAATGGCGATTCGTTTGAATCATCGGTCGGTTCTTCTCCAGGGTTCTGATCTCCAGTATTTTGTGAGGCATCAGAGGAGTCACTCCTTTGGTTATTAGTATTAGTATTCTGGTTATTCACATTCCTTTTAAGGTTCTTGGCCACTTCCATTCCTCTTCTTAAAAGTTTGCGCATTCCTTCAAAAATACTACTGAAGGGATTCATAGAATTAGACTGCGATTCAATGGACACAATCGAAGCCATAATCACTAAAAAGAGAAGAGAAAATCCTTTTGATCCCATGTTTTCAATTTGACTCAAACACAAACTTCGACACAAAATGATAGAAAAACATCTCTCGGTTTTGTTTTTAAACGAATTTCAAACTTGAACTCCAAGATTACTTTTGTCGGACACCTGTCCAAAGCCAAAATCAGGTAAAAACCTCTCCATTGAATCTGTTTTTCATTTGTTTATTTCAACAAAATTCAAACAAAACTTTTATTGAAGAGTTTGTCTTTGAATAAACAGAGAGTTTATTGAAAAATATTTTGAATTCATTTATTTGTTTAGTATTTTATTCAAAGAATATTTTTGATAGAATTCTTATAACAATTGAATAAAATTGTAAATATTTTGATTGCCTTCAACTTAATATTGAATTCTGTCCAAAAAAATTGTCAACACTTGGATACTGAGCACAAGCCTATGGACTTTGATTACCGATTCTTTTTAAAATATCTTTCATCCAATAAAATAAAAGAACTCCAGATCTCAGGAGAGGTCATATTAAATGATTCATTTAAAAGAACTGTAATTCAATATAAATATTGAATAAATTATTTTCAAATGAAAAATCGTGAATCATAATGTTTACCTTGATAAATTCAATAGGTTTTTTGAAAAATATATGTTTTTCACAAAAATCATTATTATATTTAAATTTCATATTTTTTTATTAATTCTCTTAAAATTTGAATAAATATTTCTCATATCAAATGATAAGTTAATAAACATTTCGGATAATTTCTGGTAAATTTATTAAATTTCTTAAAGAATTGATTATTTGAAAAAATAGATTATCTTGATCAATTCTTTGAATTCGTGTTTAGTTTAATTTCATTCAATTCTGTTACTTATGGTTTCCCAATGAATGGCTTTCCTTTAAAATTAGAATTTGATTAATTATTTTGAACCAAAACTAATTATTATAAAAAGCAGAATTGAGAGAAACCATAGAATTCTTTGTGAAAATGAGCACAGAATGAGCACAGAATAAATATCTTTTAAATAGAGAATAAATCTAATTCTAAATTACCAAATGAGTTGCCATCAAATCAACAGATCCTAAGCTTTAGTGCAAATTCTTGTAACCAATGTTTTTGTGAAAAGAGATTCAGTGTTGCATAAGATTTGACACAACCATCACAACTAAAAATCAAATAAATAGTTTTCAATGACTTTATCTTCGATTCGAATAACTTTGAATACCATTGAGATGAGGTGCGACCAAAGGGTCTCTACTTTTTCTTTAATATTAAAGAGTATTTAATTAGAATTTTTTTGATAAAAACCTCTAAATGAAGAGAAAATTAAATTATTCTGTATATTTAACCTGGTACAATCATTTGCTTAAAGGATTTAAGGATTAAATATTTATTTATCATTAAATTTCATATAAATCCTATTCAAATAAATTGCTGAAAATTGTTCTTGAACAAATAGCCGAATAATATCTAATTGCAATCCATATTTTAAGCTTAAATTTCGACGAAATTAATGAAAACAAATGCAATCAATTGGTTGTATTGAGAACCTGGTATTCCCTGTTTTATGTAAACAGTGTTTAAAACTATTTTCGGTACTCAAAGAGAATAAGATTTAAAAGAAAATTTGACTTCTTTTCAGTGAATTTATTTTATCATATCTTAAGACTGAATAACATCAGGTATTATATAGAGTTTGCACTAAAGGTATGGTTTATATCAATCGATAATTCAACGCATATAAAGTGAACTCTCATTTCTATAACTCAATCCCTTTCTATGTTTAGGTTTTCTGTATTGAAAACTACAGAATTGGAGTCCAATTCATAGAATTCTATGACTGAAATGTTTTTCATATAAAAATTGAGGCTCAGCTCAAAAATTCGATCGCATTCCAACTCTTCTTACCTTTACTTCAAATATATATATTATCTCATTTTGTCTTCTGATGGCATTATGTCTTCCACTGAGCAATGCTTTGATGACTATTTAATGTTTGTTAATATTAAACTACTTTTAGCTAATAGTTTATCGATTGATTTAATAATTGTAATTGCTCATTTGTTTCAAATAAAAAATTGGGTTAATTAACTGATTAATAATAATTAATGAATGTGGGGTCGCCTAAAGGTCTTTTATTTTGAAATAATCAAGGATTTCGATTGTTTACATTATGCCTAAGGAAAACAATGGGATACTTGGATAGGTTGGGTGGGTTTGTCGCGCAGGTCATACACTTATATCCGCTTCAGATGTGAAATAAACAACAAACATACCTTGATTGAAAGTGTGGACATTTGTAAAGCTTAGGCTTTTAAGGGTTTCTTCGAAAATAAAAGATAAGTAAACATTTGGAAAGCAATGAATTTGACCTCAATTTGTGGCGAAAACACAAGAATTGTCTTAAAATTGAACTTTTTTTTCAGACATTGAAAACAATTCATTGTTTAATATTTAGACTTTAATTTAAAATTAATTAAAAAAGAGTGTAAAGTTTTTTATTTTATCTTGTCAAAAATTGAACTATTCGCCAATTTACCCTTGATCAATTAATACAGAAATGCTAATAAATTTGTAGTTCAGGTATAGATAAAAAATGATCTCATTTTAGATAACAATAATATAAAATTGAATTTAACTTTGATTTTGCGGTTAAAATGTAGCGGACATTCAGTCGTGTCATTCAAATGATGGGATAAATGAGTTCTTAAATATTAAATACAATTAAAAATTGTGTGTTTTTGCAAAATTCGCACAATTTATCGAAAAATACGTAACATTTTTTTTATAATTTAAGTAAACATTTCCTAATATAATATAGAATTAAGTATAACAAACATTAAATTATGTGGAGATATATATGACGTGCCGTTTGATGGCAGCCATCAAATCAATTGATATTATAATGAATACAATTTCTTTTGCGGTTTTCAAATAATCTATAAATATATTTGATATATAAACCCATTGGGAATGTAACGAATGTAATGATTTTTTTCTGGTCCGTTCCTCAACAATAGCTGTTTTATGTATGACTTAATTAAACAATTTATGAGCAAAAAAACATCAAAACTATTAATTTCTTCAAATTTCTCTTTGACTCTAATTTTTATTACAAATATTTACATTCAATTCATAGCAAAAACGAATGAATAAAAGATTTGGTCAACAATTTTGGTTAAGAATAAGAAGTAATACTTATCAAAGAACTGATGAATTTCTTATTCAAATGTGTCTTAACTAATGGTTTAGAACACATAAAGAGATAACTTATCTTTTAGTTCAGTTCTTTTGAATGTTGTGAACAGAATTGAAAGTCAATAAGTGATGATTGACTCGAAGTTTGGCTCAGAGTTTAGTGAAGTAAAGGATAAAAAATATAATAACTTATAAATGAAATTAAGTCTCAAAATAATGAATTCGTAGCGAAAGAAATGATTAAGAGTTAAGTTAAAAAAGACCACAATCTTTAAGATTGTTTTTGATGATGACATCAGTGACGGCATCGAAAACAAATTGAATATTATTAGTATCGGTGGCACACGTGAAGTGTGTGTATATCTCTTTTGTGTCTTTCCTTTTGTTAAGGTTCTCGAACTTCATCTGTATATAAGCGGCCGCCTCTTCGTATGTGTTATTGCCTTTAAATTCAGATAAGAAATTGATTTTCAATTAACTCATAAAACAATTGAATAAAATCTAATAAATGATTCATAACTTGTTTTGAATCGAAATTCTAGTTATTTGTCATAAATCTGTTTAATATCTGTCTTTTTTATCGATTATTAGTAAGAATAAAGTTTAATATAGTTTTAATACCTGAATATTCTGGAAAACATATGGTCAGAGGCGAGCGTTGGATCTTCTCCTCGAATAAATCTTTTTTGTTGAGAAATAATATGATTGACGTCGCGATAAACCACTTATTATTACAGATTGAGTCGAAGAGTTTCATACTCTCAATCATACGATTCTGTGGCCACAAATACAAAGTTATAAAAAGGCATTCATTGATTGAAATCCTATGAAATGCTATAATATTTGTGACTATATTTAGAAATATATTCCTAATTCTCAGTAAAAGCTTAAATCGAGTTATAATAATAGGATTAACAGATAAATACTAACCACTTCTTCGTCCTCTGCCAAGACTAAGTCATAACCCGATAGCGCCACACAGAATATAATAGCTGTGACGCCTTCAAAGCAATGGATCCATTTCTTACGTTCACTTCTTTGTCCGCCGACGTCAAACATTCTGTTCAAACATTTTATTTAAACCACTTTTGATCTCAAAATCATTTCATTAATTGAGAAAAAAATCTCTTAATTTGAAAATTATTATAAAATCATAGGTTTGGAAACGGGAGGAGTGTTTTCTCGACATTAATATTCAATTACAAACTCCTATCAAATGTTTTGCATAAACAGAGGAAAGTCTTGTTATGAAATACCCGATGGAAAGACTATTCGAGTGGACTCTTCGTCAAATAGTTTTCATAGAATATAATATAAAAAGTATTGATTACTCACTTGAAGTGCAATCCTTTGAAAGAAAAATGTGTTTCGACAATTCCCGTTGTCTTGACTCTAGTCCTGAGCACATCTTGTTGTGTGGGCACATAATTGGGCTGAGCTATTCTGTCCAATGAGTTCAGATAACTTTTGGTTTCGATAAAATTTAAAATTAATTGAAATGAATGTAATGTTGTGGACATACTATTGGGCCGAATCATTCAATTGGTATTCGCGGGAGCGGCCAAAACATGCCTGAACTCCCGGATCAGACCATAAACGCTTCATAATTTGTGCCAAATCGAGGGTCAGCTCACCTTCAATGGATGCGCCAACTGTTGAAAATAGTTTACGGGCGGCCTCGTGACAACCCGGGTCTTTGAAGTCAATTTTTAGTTGACTCATGGCTTTAATGATAGCCATAAGACTTTGAATTGTGTTCGAGTGAACCACTGGTTTGTATTGAAGGCATTCATCTTTAGTATATCCGGATTCGTGAATAATCCTCATTTGTTTGACTATGGTACTTTTTCCAGACTCGCCGGCACCCAGAAGCAAGAGTTTAACTTCCCTTGCTTGTTTTTCCTGGTCAGCCCTAAGGATGCTATCGATCTTTTTGCTCCTTTCAATCGCTTCTTTATCACTGGTACTGACAGCGCAACCCATTCTCTCTTTTCATACAATATTTATTACTTTACTTTCAAAAACAATGAATAGTTGTTAAGTCCGGGCTATGGATGGCTTCGACACGAATTCAGTAAAATTCAAACAGAAATCAAAATATTTTGACATAAATTCATATAAAATTCAAACGAAATACTGTTTAAACTAAAAATCGTTCACTTTTTCCAACGGACGAGAGATCCCCACAAAAGACTCAGCGATAGTCGACAACCAATTGAATTGATTTGAGCCAATCTGTTGCGCTCAGACATAACACATGCGCTCACCGTTAGAAGAGGTGGTAATCCCTTTGTGTTTAAAGTCAGCCTGACGTAAAGAAAACAAACAAATGGCCGCCATGGGGTTTTAAAGTTGTCTTTGAGCATGTCCATAATTATACTCTACATGCTTATTGGTTAAACAACTTAAAAAAATATTGT
>JAQIXI010001956.1:0-11693 GCA_034700165.1 Galumnidae sp. Gr-Ori-00277 | reverse complement strand
CAGCCGGCTCTTCTGTAACAGAGTTAACACTATTGCCTCCCATTTCCATATATATCCCTCACTGACCAACAATTATGCGATTACAGTTCATAACTTATTTAAAATAAATAAAAAATTTTATTTTCAATTATTTTTTGAATTTAAAAATTAAAGATTTCTTTAAAATTTGAATTAAATTTAAAACTATTTAATTAATAATTGATTTCATTTCAAATAAAATCAATATTACAACGTAAACTATAAACAAATAAATTATATTCTATTGTTTAAAATATTAAATCAAATGATATCTTAAAATTGACTCTTGAATGAAATTAATATAATTGAAAATATTTTATTTATAGAAAAATTGAGTTCAATTATCAAACAAAATATTATTAACACAATTACTCGAATGAAATATTAACTTAATAAACTTAATAAATTTTAACTAACAATGATATTTAATTAAAATTATATTAAATTTGGAATTGATTAAAATTTATCGGCTTTGGTTACGCCATTCTATATATATAAACTTTATGGGTATAATTTTAAAATAATATTTTGCTAAAATTACAGTTTTTAAAAGATGTATAATATTATAAGATTTATAAATAAATTACCGGGGTAGTTATTTTGAATTTTAATTTAAACAAATTAAAAGGTTACTCGTCTAAAAGTTAATCTTTAATTAAATTTAGCAAATTTCTATTTATAACTTATAAAATGAAATAGATATAGATTTTAATCGTTATGGTCAACTCTTTATTTATTTGTATTCAGAAAAAATTTACAAAAATTGATTGAATTTGAAGTGCAATAATAGAAGTGAAGTATAGAACAGAACGAGGAATGACTGTTCTTTGGATCTCTTCTCCTATTTTTATTGTGAGCCTTAATTGAATCAACAATTTTTTCAAAATTCCCGATATTTTGTGTAAATAATTCGAAGATTATATAAAGGTCAAACAAATCAACTCATGTCTACCCTCTGAAGGATCGAAAAAATTGAAAAAAGAGTTATTCCTAACAGTTTTGATTATTTTTATAATGATTGTGCTGTTCAACAATTGATATCATTCCCATCCATTACTTTCTTTCAGTCGTTTTTACAACTTTTGAAAACAAAACTATTAATCTCTTATAAAAAGGAGTCAATACAAACCCTTTCTCTAAAATAAGTCCGTCATAACTCAAGGGAAGGCTTCTGTTTGAGTCACAGTTGTAGTCATACTCTTCGTTAAGGATTTCTTAAATCTTTATTAACTTTGGTTTTAATGTTTTATTCGTTTATTTCCTCTGAAATCATCTTTTCTTCAGAACTGCGAAACAGAATAACAATTAAAACATTTAAATAAATACTTATGTCATACCTGTCCTCTTCTTCCCCTTAATTGTCTCCAATATTACCCTGGTCAATTGACATTTAAACAACGCTTTAATTACATTTAAAATAATTTTTTTTAATATTATTATTACAATATAAAAAGTTTTATAAATAATTTGTTTTCATTTCAATGTTGATTACAATAAAAATCAATAAAAGATAAACGATAAACGATATTTATGAATGTTTGGGTTCAATGCAATGAATATAAATGAACATGTTAATTGAGAAATATTTAGAGTTTATAAAAAATTTACTATAAAATTTTGTTTTAATTCTTAATGAATGCATTTTTCGATAACTTTTTATTCAAAATAATATTACGAATTGAATAATAAAAATAATTAAATCATTAAATTTGTTAAATATTTGAATAAATTTTTAATAATAAAATAAAAACATGTTTTTACTTCATTTAAAAGCATTTAATCAAACTTTTGAACAAAAATACCGTTTTATTATTCATTTATATTTCAAATAATTAAAAAAGTTATAAATAAATTTTAAAGACTAATCTACAATTAAATAATCAAAAATAGTCTAACCTGCACTACCCATTATGTAATCAAATTTATCCATAGACTATTTAAAAATGAACAGGAAATTATATTACAGCTTAATAATAATTAATAATAATTATATATTATATTCAGGAATTTTCTGAATATATCTTATTAAACTCTTTTTAACAAAAATTTATATTTAATTCTTCTAAATATTTAATTTTATAGAATTATTATCAATAAATAGAAATTTAAAATTTTAATATTTTAGATAGAAGTCAAATGTAAAATTATGAAATTGGATTAAATTGAAAATTAAAATAAGCCTAAATTACAGCTTATTATTCAAAATACATTTAAGAGCATTATTTAAAAAAAAATATTAATGAGTAAATTTTAATAAATTTAAATAAAAATAAAATATTTATTTGTTTTGATTATAATTATAACTCAAATATAATGTTTGGTTTAAGTCTTTAATTCTAATATTTTGTTCAATATTTTGTATTAAATGTATTTCAGTTTCAATCAGTTTTGTATAAAATTCATTTTTTTTATAAATATGCTGGACTTCTGATATGTTAAACTTAACGCACGTCACAAGCTATTGAATGTTTGAATGCGCTTAATTATTTAAAATAAAAGAAAGGCATAAAACCAGGGATGGATAAATTGGGGGTATTCCGGAATATCCCATAGAAGTGCAAAATTGGCAAAATACCCCTTAAACTTTTGAACCTTTAACATTAGCGTCTACGGACAAGCACTGGGTCTGTCAAGATTTTTTGCTTTAGGGAGGGGTATTTTGACTTTTTATCCCCTCTTTAGTATTAATTCCTTTGACCATCCCTGCATAAAAACTTTATATTAATTTAGTATAAAAAATTTTCAATGATTTTTAGGATCAAATGAAAATGATATTTAATTGGATAAAATAAAAAATTGATTCAAGTATAAATTGCAGTTTATCATTATTATATATTATTATGAACAGCGAAGTCAAAGTAGTGCACTTTTTAGTGCAATTTTGTGCGTATTCTATATGACATGATCAAGCGCATTAAACTTAGTCACATATAACATTATTTCAATGAGTAAGGAAAGTATTTATTAAAATGATATATAAAATGAACTTCTCTTTTGATTTTAATATAACAAAGCATTTACACTCACAGAAAAAGTTATATCTTGTTACATTCAATGTAATGATTTATGTGAAAATAGCTTTTGGTCGATACATGTACATGGTCAGTTCATCCAGTAATTATAACAAAATATATCAGCCACTGTGCACTACTTTGACTTCGCTGATTATGAACATTCCCAAAATTAATATAAAAATGAGAAATTTAAATTCATATTCACTTATCTAATATTACAAATAAAAATGTTAAGAAAAAGAAAAAAAGGGAAAAATTAAAATAAGTAAAATTTACACCTTTTTAAAAAATATATTTACATATAGTAATGTTTAAACGTTTTAAAATCTAACCAAAAGAAATTTATAATTCATTCATCTTTTTTAAATTATTTAGTTTTAAATAGGTATAAATTCAATTTAAAATTTTCATTGTCAAACTTTATCAATTACATTTCATACGCTTTCTTTTAAAATAAATTAACAATAATATTTGTATATTAGAACATTTATTTTGATTAATTTATATTTTTTTATTAAAAAAGATATAATAACTAATATTCAATTTTATTTGATATTATATTATAATTTGAGTGAAAATTATCGTTAAAAATAATATTTTTATTTTTATGACTATTAATTCTAAGAAAAAAGATAATTAAATAATCATTTTTTCAAAACATTACTGAAAATATTGATTAATTTATAGATTATTTTGAAGGAAATATTCATATTTTTATATTAGCTTGATAAATTTTAAATCAAACCCTAAAGTTTAAAAACCTATTTCATTTAAAAGTATAAGTAAATCATCAAATAATTGTTTGACCTATTAATAAATAAAGAATAATTTTAGAGTATTTAAAAATAAATAAAAAAAAGTTACAGTTTTTATAAGTATTAATAAAGAAATATTACCTACAGTCATTGTATAAAGTCACTGTATATTCAAGGTATATCATATCACTTAATTAATTTTTACGCACTACTAGTAAACTAAAAACTTTAATTAAATTATTTTAAAATATTAATTTTGGTGAATTTACAGCAAAAATAAGCAATTAAAAAAATTCCTTTCCTTCCTAAATCCAAATAAAAATAACATGAAAGTGGATAAAATAAAACATCAAAACAAACCTAAATTACAGGTTTTAAAATAAATAAATTCAAACATTCATTGAAATTATATGCTCTAGCATATTAGAAATTATTTACAGGTTATAATTAATGCCATTTTCATAGCATAAATTTCAAATTTTTTATTTAAAATAATAAACTTTAAAATGTCTAGAATTCGAGAAAAATTTCTATTTTGCTCTAGCTCGAAAAATGCAAAAAATAGGAGGGGGTCAGCTTTTTATTGTATTTTGGTACAAAAATTTTTTGGCTCCGAGGGGGGTATCCAAATACCTAAAATACCTAAAATTTATTGATATTACTATTAAAAAATACAGTATTGGACCAAAATGCATCTCCATGCTGAACTATTTACTAACATGATAAACAATATAAAATTATTATTGGTCATAAGATCCCCAAGTAAAATTGAAAAGAAATTGGATAAAACAAAAAATTGATTTAGGCATAAATTACAGCTTATTTTTAAAAATTAATTTAAAAATTTTCTTAAAACAATTTTATATTTGTAAACTTAACCTGAACAAATTTATAAAATATTCAATTAATTTTAGCTTTATATAAATGAGTCTAAACAAATTTGTTAAATAAAAGTTAGATCAGAATTTATCCATTTTTTCTCATCTTTTTCCGTTGCATTTCAACTCTTTTTAAGTCGCATTCACTCCTTTGTTCACAACAGTCTTCATATTGACCTCAAACTCTTCACTTCATTTCAACAATCAATTGACCAAACAGTCAACTCTTCATTTTTCAAACCTTTGTTTTAATTTTGTGTTTTAAACGAATAAAAATCTTTGTTTTTAAAGAAACGTGTCTTTCATTTGTCTCAACTCTTCTCATTTGATGCCAAGATCATTCTTCGGGCATCAATAGTGGCGCAGTCGGTGCAGATCGAATCAATTTTACACCACTGAAAAACACGTGTTTTCAAAGACAAGAAATGCCGATCACACGGTTGGACGCAACACAAATTTTTTTTAATTTATTTTATCGAACAAATATTAATAATAAATATTTTAGAATTATTTTGGTTGATTTCTTATTTTAAATTTTAAAATATAAAGAAATTGGATAAAATTAAAAATTGAATAAAGCATAAATTACAGCTTTTTTAAATAAAAATTAATTTAAGTAAACTTAAGCATTATTTAAAGACATAACTTTAATGTGCAATTTTTTAAAAAATTTAAATCAAAATTAATTTTTAATTTTTAAATAATTATTTATAAATCAGTATAATTAGTTAACTTAGTTAATTTATTTATATATAAAATATATTATGAAATTTCATTATAATTTTATAAAGTGAACCATAAATTTAATTTATATAAAATTTTTAAATTTTTTGTTTATTTTAAGTAATGGTTTATTTAAAATTTTAAATAATTAAAAAATAGATATTTAAATATAAAAATTACAAAATACTAATTTAATTAATAATAACATTAATTTTTCATGGTTAAATTAAAATATTAATAAATACATTTTTTACAATTTATTATTATATTTGAAATGTAAAAATATTCATAAATTTTAAAATAATAATACTATAAAATAAATATAAGTTTTCAGAAAAGACTTCCCAAAAAAACAGTAGTTAATCTAGTGAAAATTATATTAAAATAGTATAAATATTATTGTTTAAATTACAGTTTCAAAAACAAAATTCACTTTTGGTAAAATATTAATACCTTTTAAATAAGAAACTATTGTTTGCCCAAAGAAAATTAGTCGCTTTTATTAACATTTTAATGAAAAATAAAATATTTTTATTTCAATATTAAAGAGATTTTAATAAAAAAATTATTAATATATTTACAACTATCCTAAAATATAATCAAAGATTTTTGTTTATTTTATAAACAATTTTGTATCAAACTATTAATAAAAGATTTAATTAGGTTAATTTATAATTTAACTCTGTTAAATTAATGACAATAATAATTAGTAAATTAAAATAATTGCCTTTTCCCACGATCCAAATGAAAATATTAAGAAATTGGATAAAATAAAAAATTGATTTAAGCATGAATTACAGTTTATTTAAAGAATACATTTAAATATTAAAAATTAATAAGAATGATAAGCAATATAATTTTTTTTCCTTGAAAAACCCAAAATCAATGAAAAGAAATTGAATAAAACAAAAAATTAATTCAAGCATAAATTACAGCTTATTTTTAAAAATATTTAAAATTTTTCTTAAAACACATTTAAGGACAGATATTTATAAATGTAAACTTAATTTGGAAAAATTTATAAAATATTCAATTAAATTTAACTCTATATAAATGAGTTTAAACAAATTTGTTAACTTAAACCTAGGTCAGAATTTATCAATTTCATCTCATTCTTTATCATCTAAAATAATTTAACAAGTAAATTTAACATTTAATAGTTAACCTGATTGAACAATTTTCAAATATAAAGAAATTGAATTCTATTATATGGATGATAAGTTTTGATAGAGAGTATTATATTTTATTCAAGGTTATTTTCTTAGTGTGAAACAAAATTTATTTTTATATCTTATTTAAAATATTCCAAACATTTTTTTATAAGATTTTTAGATATGAATTATCAAGGAAATATTATTCACTTTATATTCACGAAATCTTAACATAATTAAGAAGAAATACAGATTAATCCTATCTATCTAGATAAAATTTGATTAGAAAATCAAATCCAAACATTTATTTAATCTTTTAGTTTTTAAAGGTAAAAATTATTTTCTTCTTAAATTTGAAGGTCAATTAAAAAAGAAAAATATTTTTAGATTAGTTAAAATTAAAATTTGAAAAGAATTACAGTTTAATAAGTATTTCAAATAGTATTTAAAGTAATCTGAATTTATTTGGTTCATAATTATAGTGGAATTTATATTTTATTTTCATAAAATGAAATTTTGATTAAAGTTATATAATATTATTGCATCTCTTCATAATTTTGAACGATTTGAACAATTAAATGTTTAATTAGAATTTTAAAATTTATATTATCTTTTCTTGGTATATTTAAAATATTTATTAAATTTTAAAACAATTTATTACACTCTATTTTTTAAATAAAATTTTAATTTAATTTATTTTATAAATTGAATTTTTATTGAACTAATATCAATAATAAACAATTTAAAATTATAGAATTTTATTTTTTAAAACAATTGGTAAATTGTTAAGAAATTGGATAAAATTAAAATTTGAAAAAATCATAAATAACAGTTTTGTTAAAACAATTTATTTAATTAAACTTAATCATTATTTTAAGGCACAATATTAATGTGTAAATTTTTAATTACTTTAAATTAAAATAAATATTAATTATTCATTTTTTAAATAAATGTATTTATAAATCAATATAAATAAACTTAGTTAAATAAAATTTCCATTGTCAGTTTTTTTCAATTCAATCTCATCTGTTTCTTTAAAAAATTCACAAACAAATTTTTATATTATATAATTTTTGAATGAAACCCAATTCTTAAAAGTATAAGTAAATTATAAAAGAATCTTCATGCCATTAGATAGATGAAGAATATTTAAAGGTTATTTAAAACTAAACTAAAAACAAAATTACAGTTTTATAAATATTGATAATTAGTATTACCTATATTCAAGGCATATCATATCACTAAATATATTTTTACGCACTACTCGTAAACTAAAAACTTTAAATAAATTATCTTTAAATATTAATTTTAATGAATTTACAACAAGAATAAGCAAATTAAAAAAGTTTTTTTTAATAGTTCAAAATAAAAATTATATAAAAACGGATAAAATAAAAAATTAAAACAAACCTAAATTACAGTTTTTTTAAATAAATAAATTTAAACATTCATTGAAATTATTTAAAATACTTTAATATTAAATTAATCATAAAAATTTTGTATATAAACTTTAATTCAATTACTTATAGATAATATCAATAGATCTTTAATTTTAATTTCAAATATTTTTGATAACATTAAAATAATTGAATTATAACGAGTCATCAAAAATTATTTTCGGTCGGAACCCAGGGGGTATAAGGGTCGAATATTTTGAAAATTTATATAAATATCCCTTAAAAACCAGTATTAAGTGATATTTAGGTGTTTTTCCTTATAAAGACATACAACTTATTAATTTCTTAATATTTATGAATTTTTTTGTGGTTAAATCAGAGATGGCCAAAGATATCGATTCTAGGGGAGTATTTTATATAGTTTTGTGAAACCCCCTATATTGGACTATAGTTAATTTTTATGAATTTGAGTTGAAATTAACTAAAATCTGATTTTATTCTTGATTATCCAAATAGATTATAATTATGTTTGAAATCAAAGTTAAATTAAGCAATAAAAAATAATTTTTTGCAATCATAAAGAATTTAATAACAAATTATTTCATATTGTGTAACTCCATTACATAATTATAGGTAATACTTGAGGTAAATCCTTATTTTTATGTAGAAATTTAATTTTACTTCAAAATCATTGAAGAAAATAAGTCAATATAATTTAGTTTAATTATTCAACTGTGACTTTTCTTAAAACCTAAAAGATAAATAAGTTACCATGAGTTAACTTTCAATTTAATAAATATTTATGTGAAAAATATTTGTATGATTAAATTAGAAAGGTTTTTCACTACATTCATTTAGCACACGCGGACACTAGTACACGCGGACACTGGTACACGCGAACACTAGTACACGCGTTCACTAGCCAAATTGTTTAATAGCTCAATCTTACGCTAGCCCACTCGTATATTAAACAATAGTACACTAAAATTTTCTAACACTAACTTATCTGCTCACTAATAAACGAATTACATATATTAAGCATTTATAAAACATATACTAAACCTATTCGAAAACCCTATCTTAATAACAAATCGTCATAAATGTAGTGATTATAGCTTTGCCCTCAAAACTTGTTTTCAAATTTTTTAATGTTTTTCTTATATTTTTATTATTAATAATATAATTTTGTTTATTTTAAGGATAATAACTAATTAATGCCAAATTATTAAGAATATTTACATATTAGTTTATAACAAAAAATTTCCAAAATATTATAATTTTCAAATTATTTAATAAATCTTACCATAAACAACAAAAATAATATACAGACAGTTTTGAAACAACTTAACTACATTTCATGAATTTTAACTTGAGAAATGTCTTAATTAATTTCGATAATTCAAGTAAAAATTCTGATGACATTGAAAAATTTATTCAAAAATTTTGTGAAAATTTTGATTTTGACCTGACTTACCAATCTTTAAAAAACCCTGAAAGGAAATGCTTCAGAAAAAAGAAATAGAATAAATAATAAATATTATTTTGAAGTACAGTTTGGAAGGAGTGTCTCAATTTCCAATCGAATATTTAAGTGATATTTTGACCAAAATACACATTTTAGGCAAATAATGAACTTAAAACGAATATAAATCGAGTTTTTTCTCATTATGAAAAATTAGAAAAAGAAAATGAACAAATTAAGGCTTAAAACTAGTATAAAGATAACCAGATAGTAGAATATAAAGATATGATTGATAATTTGAAAAAGTTAAAGATTTATTGTTATGTAAGCAGTGAAGATAGTTCTTGATCTTCCAAAGTGACAGAGAAACCGAAACAATTAAAAAATTAGAAAATAGGAAGAAGAAAAAAAGACAAGAAAATGAATAGAATGAATGGGTTGATAAAATTGAGAAACAAATGAAAGATTTGGACAAACTAATAGAAAAGATAAAGGAAGATAAGAAATTGGAGGAAGAACTTCTGGCTTTCCTGGAAACTGATGAACCTCTCTTTTCTGATATTTTTGATAATCAAATTTTATTTATAATAAAATATATTTCAAAATAATAAATTTATATAATACAATAGATTATTTACAAAATATTATAAGATAATATTATACACTAATCTTTAAAAAAAATAAAAATATATATACATTCATTTTTTCATTTACAAAAATAAATTATTTATATTATCTATATTTATATTTAAAATATGATATATTAATAATGAAGTATGATATGATATATTAACAATGAATTATGTTATGAGATATATAAAAACAGTTATATATTTGTTCGTGTGTTTTATTATACTATCATGCATATTAAACTTACTTTAAAAGAAAATGGTTATATTTTTTAGAAATATAGGCATTGACCAACAAATGTACTTGGTCAGTGTAATCAGAAAGTATAATAAAAACATCTCATATCCTTTGTACTCAATATTTAGTGTTGGTGTAAATAAATAATTGATTTACTATATAATAAACCATATAAGACAAAAAGTTTAAGAAATACTTTAAACAAATAATAATAAAATGAATAGATACCTAAAATATTGCAAATTTTTTCCTATTAAATATCTTTCTACTAGAACCAATTTATGTGATTAAATTATCACATCTTCTAAACATATTTCATGATATATATATAAGAAGAAACAAAATCCTCATCAATTAATGATTTATTAAATATTTTTAGTCAGTGATTATATTATAAATGAAAATTACTAAAAATTGATTAATTTTCTGAGTAATGATTAAATTCTATTTATTAGAGTTTTCTAAATAAATTGTAATTATAAAATGTCAAGACAGTTGACAGTAATGTTTTGTCCAGACAATCTTTTGGCCTATATTAATGCTTATATTGGTATGGGACAAGTGTTGAGAGACAGCGGACATAAAGTGGTTTTTGCAGTAAACAACGATTGGAGCAAAAAACTGAAGATCTATGGATTTCAAGAGGAAATTATTGGAGAAGTGAACACAAATCAACCTAAAAAGCTCTCAGTAGAAAGGAATGTAACAGGTTTTGGGTTTGTTTTCGGACAAGAGTCTTGACTTGAAAATAATGAACTCAAGAACTGATACCTTATCTAATATAGAGTACAAACCCTTTAATAAAGAGATCATTAAAAGATTGAAACCTGACGTTATATAATTGGACAGTAACACGATTTTGATTCCATTTATTATGGCGTCAGGATTTCCGTGTTTTTTGTTGTGTCGTAATCCTTCAGTATTTGATTATTCAATGAATGAGGAAAGACTTGCAACTTCGGGTTTAGGTATTATTCAAATATAATTTTATATTGGACTAAATTTTTAAACTATTGATAAGTACTTCCAACAAATTATAATCCTGAAGATTGAATTTCTATTAGTAAAGAAATAAACAACTCATTACACAAAAGCTGGCTTAGGTAAACAATTGGGTGGTCTCTAAAGGCTTTCTATCGCTTTCCTAATTCAAAATAATGGTTTCTTCTCAGTATCTTCACATTTATATGTTTCCCGAAAAAGAACTTCGTGATATTTCGTTTTTTTCCGTTGTATTTCACGTGATTCAAGGTTATCAACCCTCAATGTTTACCAACAAAAGGTATATGTGGGCATATTAGTGTAAGCGCGGATTAGTATACATGCGGATTAGTGTACGCGCATATTAGTTTACGCGCATATTAGTGTACGCGTGGATTAGTATACATGCGGATTAGTGTACCCGCAGATTAGTGTACGCGCTGTTTA
>JAQIXI010001955.1:0-11694 GCA_034700165.1 Galumnidae sp. Gr-Ori-00277 | reverse complement strand
GAAGAGTTTTTCACAGGAATATATTGTATGTTTGGGAGGAATAATAAAAATGAAATTTGGGGATGGGGTTGGAATAAGTATGGACATATAGTAAGAGGTGACCCAAAAGACGAATATTTGAAACCACAAAAAATTGATATCTTTGACAATAAAAATATAATACATTTAGAAAATAGTTTTTTCCATTGTTTGGCCCTTTCTTCTTATGGCGATGTCTATGGATGGGGCATTAATCTTTTTGGACAAATAGGATGTGAAAGTGAAGGATTATATATAAATAATCCTGTCAAGTTAAAATTTGGATTTGACTCAGAAACTAAAATTAAGTATATTTCTTCCAATATTTATTCACTCGCCGTTACAAATAAAGGAAATCTATATATTTGGGGACAAATTGGAAACAAAGTTAAACAATTAAAACCAAAAATAATTGAATTGGAGAACATAACTAAAGTATTAATTTTATATAATAATAATTATAAATTCGTATATTTAACATCACAACAAGAGTTTGGTTTTTATGATATAGAAAGTAATACGAATAACTTAGTGGGAAAAAATGTAATAGATATTATGCACGATCTGTATTGTGATGACATCTATATTGAGCAAGACAATTGTATTTACAAATTTGTTTCGGAATATTTAAATATTGATAATAAATTTGATTTAATTAAAATCAATTATTCAAATATTTTCGAATATAATATTTATGAAAATCAGAGAATCAATGAAACAATTATTATAACAACTGATGGATATCTCAAGAAATATAAAATAAAAGTCAATGAAAAGTATTTACAAAATTCAAAGGAAAAGCTTTTATTGAAATTCAATGAAAATATTTTCGATAAAAAGTTTGAAAGACTATTTGAAAATCCAGAACTAATTGAAAAGGGAGGGTTTGGACATGTATTCAAAGTAAAAAATATTGCAAACAAAGAAGTATATGCTATAAAAAGGATTGAAATTACAGGTACAAATTTTGGAAAATTATTAAACATTTACAAATATTTCAAATTTTAAATTATAAAATGTTAAATATATAATTGAATCTTTAGGTGATTTTGAAAAGATTTTAAGAGAAATATCAATTTTATCAAAACTAAGTGATATTTATGTTGTAAAACACATCAATTCTTGGACTGAAGGATATTTTATAGCAAATACTTTTGTGACATTTCTCTACATTCAAATGGAATTCTGTTCACAAAACTTACAACAATTAATGGATTCCATCCAAAATTTAGACGAAAAATACAAAACAATTCAATTTTATATTCGATCCAAACTTTTATTTGAATTGATTGAATGTCTCAATCATTTGCACACTTCAACCCCTCCTATCCTTCACAGAGATCTCAAACCAGAAAATGTTTTGGTTAGCGATGGAAGAAATGGAAGATTTTTAAAGTTATGTGATTTTGGGTTATCTAAATTACTAGAAAGTAGTAAAAATACCAAGGGTGTTGGAACCTCAATTTACATAGCTCCTGAAGTTAAAGAAGATGATCTGGATGAATCAGACTCTGAATATTCAATTTATGATGAGAAATGTGATATCTATAGTCTAGGCGTTATCACAAAACAACTCTTCGACATAAAAACTCCGATTAAAAGATTAAGAAAAATCAATATTCTGTAAGTTTTTATTATTAGAATTTCATTTTATTTTATTTATTTTTTTATAGAACTGAATATTCGCTTATATTTCCTGAATGTAATCATAAAACATATTTAATGCAAATATTTGAGATAATTAAGAAAATGCTTTCAGAAAAACCCGAAGAAAGACCCAATTGTGAGGAATTGATATATAAAATCAATGAGTGCTCATTTGGAATCAAATTTATTCAAAACAACTTAGACTATATGGAATTTTTAAAGAATATGTTTGTCTCAAATATAAGCAAAAATATTATTAGAAAAAAATTAAAAAGTGGTAAATATGCAAAATTTATTATATTATTATTTATATGTCTTTTTATCAGATGGTATTATATTACATATTTGTGATGAATTCGAAATTTGTTCCAACATTGATGAGGAAATTAAGCAAAAAATAATATTCTTGCATGTTTTCGACGATGGAATTGGATTCAGTGTATTATTTATTACGTCAGATGATAGAGTATTTGCTTTTGGTTCAAATTATCTTGGTTGCTGTGGTCTTGGTAACGATAATCAAATTGAAAATCCAATAGAAATATCTGAGTTGTGTGACAAAGCCATTCACACATTTTATATCGGATATTCATTTAATTTAGCCATGAGTTCAAATCATCAGTTATATGGATGGGGTAGTAATAGATGTGGACAATTAGGTCGAGGATTTGTGAGCAATGAAATTGAATTATTTAAACCAGAAATTATTCACATCGAAAATGAGATATTTATTCAAATAAGTTGTGGATCAGAACATACTCTGGCGCTCACTTTAAATGGAAATGTTTATGGATGGGGTGATAATAGTGTTGGACAAATTGGTTGCGGAAAACAATTTAAAACAAATGTATCGAAACCAATTCGACTGATGAAATTTCTAAATAAAACAATAAAAACTCTTTTCGTAATATATCATCGATCATTTGCTCTGACAATGGATGGAATGGTTTATAGTTGGGGTTATAATACTAATTGTGAATTAGGACACGATATGGAAATTAAATCAAAGATTTTTAAACCAAAATTAATTAATATATCAAATGTTATTTCAATTTGTCCTTCAAGTGGTAATACATATTTCCTAACAAATGAAGGATACATATATTTTTGTGGTCAATATAAAGATGAAAATAATAGTGATTTCTATCAAAAAACGCCGAAACTATTATTTAGTTCAATATTTTCTTCATTACATTCATTGCCAGTATATTCAGATGGTTTGTCAATCAACACTGCTGTTAAAGGAAACATCATTTGTTTTCTTAAGGGCAAAGAATTATGTGAACTTCATGAGAAAAATTTAAATAGATTTCATTCCCAAAGTTTTAAATTGACTTTAAATACTATTTGTATCGGATATGAAAAACAAATCATATCATCATTGAAAAGATATTCAGATAATCATTCGTTTATATATAATTCATTATTTGATTTATATGAGAAGAAAGAAATATGTGAAGAGATTCAAACGGAACTCATAGAATGTATAATTGAATTAATGAGAATTTACATCAAAGAAAGTGATATTTGCATCGCATCGATGAGATTCCTTTATAATATGAAGGATAAAATATTTGGTAAAAACAAGTCTTCAACAATGAAGTCAATGGTTGACATAACACTAGAAGTGATGAAAACATTTCCAAATAACCCAATTATTCAAATCATTTCACTTTTGTTTTTGAAATATTGTTTAATAGAAAACCAAAACTTTGATTACTTTCATTGTGAACATCTATTGATGAATTCTTTGCCAAATTTTTACAATGACTTGAGAATCGATTCAATATTAATTTGCTATATTTTATTGCCAAAAATAGCCATTGTTGAAAAATTTGAAATAGGATCAAATTTAACTTATGTTGAAACACTTCTAAATATCTTATATCAATGGAACTCCACCTCTCAAAATAATGAATTTATGTTGAGTGGGTCATTGAATCTTATTGAAAGTTTAACCCATGAAATGCATAAAACTTGTGAATTATTTATCAAAACCAAAAGAACTGATGTCTACTTTGAAATTTTAAAAGTAAATTGAATTTTGTTTTATTGAAATTAATATATTTTACTTAAGAATTTTAGTGATAATATTGAAATCACGTCAATTGTTTTAAATCTTTTCAATAATATGGCAGAAGTGCCTCATTTAAGATCATATTTTATAAAAGACGAATACATATTAATTCTGAGGTATAATTCCTCTTATTAAACTACTTTATATTAAAAAGTTTTATTAATAGAAAATTCATGAAATCCCCTAAATTTGGTATAAATCATTTTTCGTCAGGAATTTTAGTTAATTTATGTTCTGATATTAAACTTTGGGAAAATTCTGAGGAATTGAGTGCTATTTTAGATGAAATCGTGAGTGAAATAAATTTAAATAGATTTAAATACTCTTAAAATTTTTATACTTTAGAAGAATTTAGTATTAAATTGGGAAACACCTAAAGAAGAATACATTATTCATAGTTCTCTCCAATCATATGAGTATCTATTAAAATGTTATGAATCAACCGCTGTTCAGATGTGGTCTCTCTGGACATTGCATTATCTCTGTTTCATAAATCGTGAGTTACATAATAAAAAAAATTTGATAAATCAGATATTTATTCTTAAAAATATTAAAGCTGGGGTCATAAAAATTTGTACCTGAAAGTAGAACCTTTAAAAGAATGTGCTTGGTCCAATACTTTTTTTTAATATATAAGGGTTTCCATATCAACGAAAAAATCTTACCGTAAAATAACGGTCCAAATTCATATGACCCCAAATTTAATTTTATAGAATTTATCAATTTTACAAATATTTTTCAATTTTTTAAGGCGAGAAATACTGTCAAATGTTAATCAACGATAACATACTTCCTATTATTGTTACAATTTATGAGACTTCAACTGATGAGCACAACAGATGTTTAAAAGAATATTCCCATAAAATTCTTAATATATTTCGTGAAGTATTTCCTAATTTTGTATAATTTAAATAAATAAAAACTTGGACTTTTGTTAGAAAATAACTGATATTTTACAAAAATGAATTAAAGTTTGAGAACAGTAATGTCTTAAAATTTGCCAAAAACTTCTATAATATAAAAATACAGTAGCAGATGGTTAATTTTAACAAGTTTAGTTTCCGATATTTGATTAAAATTAACGGTTAGTTACATTTAATTATTTGAAGTGAAACCTCTTGGAAGTTATAAATAAATGTTTTTTAAATAATTAGAACTTTTATTTAATCTAGGTTTGTGTTCAAACTCAAAGGGCACTACATTTAAGGGTTAAAACAGTATATAAATTATAGAAGGGTTTAAAAGGAAAAATATTAATAAGGCGTTCAATAAAAAATGTTACACTTTGTTTGCTAATTTCTATTAAAATTTGGCAGTAATTTGAACTTAAAATAAGGTCTTCAAGAGGCATTAAGATAACAAAATTATTTTATTGTATGATTTTACAAAATATTCGATGTCATCTGGCGGCCTTATTTTAGGTTTTATCAAAAAGTGACAAGCAACAAAATTGTTCAACTTAAATTTTTATATCCAAAAATAACAAAAATTTTCGGGTCACAGTTAGGCCAGATTTCTATAAAGCCCCTGAATGGGTTTTTTCATTCAAAACCTTGATTTCGAAATTATTGCCAAATTTTTATTTATAAACCGATTTTAATGATCTTGATGTCATAATGAAGTTTTATTTTTTTACTTTCAGAAAATATACAATTAAAATAAGTGGTACGGAAATCCTTCAATATGTTTAATTATATAGTGATTACTGTATAAATTTTCAAAAATCTACATGATGATATAAATAGTATTGAGTGGATGATTACAATGCAATTTACAGAATAAAAATCCCTTCAATAAATGAGGAGGACTTATAAAAGCAATTTGTATCATATCTTTCGCCTAGCAATTCTGTGTGAATGTTGGAAAATTCCGCTTCATATCGATGATTGGTTTCCATTGTTTTTGGTTTAATAAGAAACGTATCCGGAAAAGTGTTTGAAGAATGCATGTAAAGGTCTGCATAATAAATAGAATGATTTCTCGACATATTTAATGTTATCTGATTTGTTATAATGAATTCCAATGTTATCAAGGTGAAGGTCTTCTTTAGCTTGGTCATATTATAAATTAAATGACTAAAATAGGTGACACATTTCCTTATTTTTAGTCTTCCATTATATTAAGAGAGAAGTGCGCTCTCAATAGTCATGTTCTCAACTCTCAAATGATTTTTTCTTCGTCTCTTCATTATATTCATATATTCTGATGAAGTCTTGAACATCTAATGGATAATTATCTAAAAATTCATACAAGGTTACATTTGTGTTACATTGAATGATTTCCCGAAAACAGAAAGTAAATCTTGGAAAATTATCTGGAGCTGCATGGCTAAATTCAAACTTATTGATTGTTGTACCTTGCTCATATTCAACAATAAGTTGAATTACCTTATAAATAAACACAATATAACAAATTGCTTTTATAAGAAAGTAGGATGGTTGCCCCTCTGCTTCTAAAGGTACCAGCTGGCACCCGGAATTTTTTATACGCATTTGATAGAGGACATCAAACTAAACTCAATTATGAAAAAATATTTTTGATAACTTATATGG
This sequence comes from Galumnidae sp. Gr-Ori-00277, assembly GCA_034700165.1. Taxonomy (NCBI): domain Eukaryota; kingdom Metazoa; phylum Arthropoda; class Arachnida; order Sarcoptiformes; family Galumnidae; species Galumnidae sp. Gr-Ori-00277. The sequence goes on along the minus strand of JAQIXI010001955.1, from coordinate 5,400 downwards.
TTCAGCCGCTAGAATGCGTCAAAAACAGAAAATAAAATCTATATAGTTGCTCTGATCCAAAAGTGCAAAACAATAATTTCTCACATTTTGTTCACCTTATGGTTCACTCTATGTTTGGATAGTGGCTCACAATTGTATTACATTTACATTAATGACTATAATTTTCATAATTGACTCAAAACTGTTGTATTTGAGTCAAACTTTTGATAAGTAATTGAAACTCAGTTTAATTTTAAAAACTTGTATTGACTCGAATGCTAGCCTTCGAGTCAACTCATTCTGTGCCAATAAATTAGTTTTTGGTTTGCCTTCGATTCGAGCAGTTGTTGTTAATATTTATTAACTTGGAGAATCACTGACTTGGGTCAGGAAATCAAGACTGTCCGTCGCGGGGTTCTGGACATAAAACTGTTGACGTCTGTCATTAGTTGCGGTCAACACTAGTGGTATCGCCCACTAATTCTGTGGTATCGTCCACAACAGTATCGTCGCGGGGTTCCGATACTGACCTCTGGTCCCGTAGTTACTGTGTGTTTACAGGACTAGTTTTGTGTAGAGTTGGCGACTGTCATGAGTTGCGGTCAACTCTAGTTTTTGTGTTGTTGTTATCAATGCTCGACATGTCATGAGTTGCGGTCGGCTTTGATTTTATCGTTTCATAGTTTTTATCGTTTAATTGGTTTTAGTTTTGATAACAGTTTTAACATTTGTTTTAACAATTGCTTTTCATACGAAAAGACTGACTCTGGGAGAGCTCAGTCTTGAATTGGCAGTCCTGTCATAAGGACAGTTGTGTTGTGCGTTAGACTCACACAAGTCGGGTCTTAGAGACCACAGGAACTCATACTCATTGAGGAGTTACCTCAAGAGTTTGTTTATCAGAAGTGCCTAACGTTTGGACATTAGGGCGCCAGAAGTGACACTTTTTGTCAACACTGAGAGCAAGTCTTCTGATCGAAGACCACATTACTATTGTCATTGAAGACACTGTTTAGAGACACACATTTACTGAGAGTCAACCGGACTCTGAATCGACCCCTAGACAACAGCCAAATATATAGATTCAGAGCCATATTTATCACGCGCTCAGTGCTAAGCCTTTTATCACCACAATTGCTAAGTCGATCCCAGGAGACCTCTCGTGATTTGGTCTTTTCCTGGAATTAGTGAATAGCCTAGATCATAGTGTATATTTTTGGATTGTAATATATGTTTTCGGACTTAGATTTGCATGCTGTTGTATAAAATGTTATATCACTAATAGTTTTTAAAATAGAACTATTTTTAAAAATTCCAAAAATTCAAATGCAATTTTTAGACGTAATTTTAATTTTTTCATGTAATTGATGAATTAAACTGCTATTGATTTTTGATTAAGTATAATAATTGATGAAAATGAAAAATTGAAAATTTGAAAACTTTTAAAGACCAGACTTAAACCAAAAAACGTATATTTTAAAAAGTATTTGTTGCAAGAGATAAATATTCATTCTATTCAATTAAGAATGCTTGATTTAGTGAAATTACATATCTCATTTGTGAAAAATTAATAGTTGAAAATTCATTCTTTGGCGCTCTCTAGCGGATGAACCTTATGAAATTTTCTTAATATTTTTAAATATTTGAGTTCACATGGGAATATACCGGATGAGCTCATGGAATTTCAAAAAAAGAAAACCATGATTAAATTCTTTAGAACAAGCTGAATCTAAATCTGAAATCAAAATTTGCGTATGGCCACTTTAAAGACATGAAAACCACGGTCAAAATTTTTGAAAGATTCGTTTAAAAAGCTTCCAAAAGAAAGATAAACTTTAAACTTTAGCAAGGTGTTTAGCCATATTTATGAGTAATGAAAAGTTAAAAATAATTTTCAACTCTTGAATAATCTCATATAAAATCAATAGAGATTTCTAATAAATTGTTATTACTCATCAGTATTAAACATTGTTACTAACCTTGCTAAAGTTTATAACTTATCTTTCTTTTGAAAGCTTTTTAGATAAATCTTTCAAAGATTTTGACCATGGTTATCTTGTGTTTAAAATGGCCATACGCAGATTTTGATTTCAGATTTGGATTCAGCTTGTCCTAAAGAATTTAACCATAGCTTTCATTTCATCAAATTCCATGAGCTCATTCGGGATATTCCCATGTCAGCTAAATGTCCTCTATCGATTGCAAACAAAAAATTCCGGTTGCCAGCTGGTACCGACACAGCCTTCCTTCTTTCCTAAATAATTCAAATAATTGATCTAAACTAATCTTGGTATAATAATTCTTGTTCTCAACAATTTTGTCCTTGCCAATAAGTTTTTGTTTATTTGATTTAATCACTTGTTGCTAGGTGGAAATAATAGGTTTCTATTTAGTCTAGTTCTTTTCTAGAATTATCTAGAAAATTATTTATTATAATTATTTTTTGAAAATAATATTTATTTACAATATGTAAATAAAATGAATATTATCAAGGTAGTTTTTATAGAGCTTTTATTCTAATTTACTGATCAATATTTTAGATATTATTATTTTATTTCTTTATTTTTTATTTAAAACTTGAAAACAAAAAATTTTAAACCTTATTAATAAGTATTTAATTAATAGGCCGCTCAATGGAACTTGTAGCCTCGGATTTTTTGATAATCTTCCAAAATATTCAAGATAAATCAAATCTGTATAAGATTACAGGAGATCTCTATTTCTAGTGTTTTGTCTTATATTATTGTTTAAAGTTATACTAATATATTTGGCAAATTCTTTTAATCAATTAATACATTTCTATTACTTTCTGTTGTGTCAGGTCAATCCTGACCAATGGATATCATTAATGTCTTTAAAGTGTAAACAGTCTTCATTAAATTCTATTACTAATTTTCAACGTTATTTCTGAGTATAGCCTTTACTCACTCACATTTTCAAGCGCTATTTTAAAAATCTCTATCCTAAGTTATAATATACAGCTTTAATAGATTTTTTGCTATAAAATCTCTCAAATTAGCTAGATAAAACTTATTTCTTAACTGCAATTATTGTTTTGTCAGTTTTTTATGCTTAAATTTCATTTATGTTTTAAACTTTAAAATTTAAAGTAATTTTTACAATTAATAGATTCTGACAACAATTGAAAGATTCAATTCAAAGAAAACTTCCGAAATTGGTTTCACTGTTTAAAATATTTACTGTTCATAACTTTGGCATTTATGAAGTATTTATTGAAAAATATATTTCAATTAAAGTAATTAATAACATATATTGAATATTTTATCATTTCTTTGCGCCTAATTTCTGAAAGTCATCGAATCGTCAAATAAACTTCAATAAAAAAAATTTTAATTTATATAATATTGCCAAGGTTTAAACCTTATCATTTCTATAAATTCTGTAAGGCAACTTGTAAGAACTTTATACATTATGAAGTTAACGAAATATATAAACTGATTTTACTCATCTATTTTTATAGTTATCCAGGCAATAAATAACTCAATAAATAATATAAATAGAGATATAAATTGTAAAAATAATATTAAATAAAATAAATCAAAAATATTATTAATATTTAATTCTTCGAAATTAGTGCTTGGTAATTTTGTCTTATACAAGAACTTCTTGAAATCTTGATTTTGTGAGATATGCATAAATTCTGTCCATTCAATATAAAGGCCAGATTCCATTGATATTCTGATCCTGCAAAATGTAACCAATTGTTAGCAAATTCACTTTATAAATGGAATATAACCAACAACTTGTTAATAGAGTTCAGAATCCTGGGATCGCTTTCTTTATTAACAAAAATGAAGTATGGCTCTAACCCTCCGTCTTCTTCAGAGATGTGTACAATATCTAGCAAATTGTCTTCTTTATTTTGCCTTGGTATTTGGGATAAAACATATAAATAATAACTCAATACTAATCTACATTCAACAATAACCAAGGTATTTTTTCTTAAACTTTCCATTAATTTTGTTTCCGAATAATATAAATTCCAATCAGAGGTCAACTGTGGTTTGAGACTATGGGCTAAATCCGAGTCCACATTATTAATGTAATTGACCAGTGACTGATCTTGGTGAGTTACAATCTTCAAGTTTGGCCTTTGAACCAAATCTTCCAAAGTGTTGATTCTGTTGAGGGGTTTATTAATCATAAAATCTAAGAGAAATGCTGTGAACCCAATGGACAGAATAAGGGCTGATATCAACCAAATGCTAAGAAAGTATTTAATTCTTATATTTTTCATAAAATTTTGAAGAATTTTAGAAAACAAAACAATAGAATAATTCCATAAATATTCTCCAAAATGATCAAGATTATTATTAACAATTACTGATATCACTGATAATATTAATAATGTTAACCAAATCCAATACCAGATAACGTTTTCAAAGCATTTAAAATAATTAAATAGAGGAATTGATCCTGGCACAACTCTGGCTGCAATGGTTGTCATTTCCTTGAAATCAATGGATTCGGTGTATAAGTAATGAATCCCAAAATAAGATAAATATGTCGAGTATTGGAAGTACTGACTGGCGATCGCCGGAAATAGAAGTATGTCCGGAGAGCTCTCAATAACGCTTTCCGCTAAAGATTGAGCTTCCAAATAAAGTTGCCTCAATTTGATCCTAGTACAAATTTAATTAATCAATAAAAGTTATAGAATTGAATATAACCTACAAAACTTTGTTCATTCTCGCAAATTCAACCAAGAGTATAACTAAAGGGCCACATATTTCAAAGGTATTGTTCTTCAATATAGTTCTGTGAAATTGTAGTTTGATCAAGTTTAAATAGATTTTCGAAAATAAAACGTACTTGAATTGTATTATAGGTGCATTCCATAGGGGTTGTATATCAACTGTACGATTATCAACCACAACATCTTGGAAAAACTTTAAAGTTTCATCTGAATTATACCAAATACAAATGTCTTTACTCATATTTACAATTTATTATGTTGTTTTTTGCTTCCAACTAATTTCAAATGATAGGTATTATAATTATGCAAAAATCGATTATTATTATATAATAGTAAAGTAAAATAAAAAAAATAAAAGAACCACTTTTTGTAACTAAAACTAATTTTAATAAGAGATTTGTGTTTGTGTCAACACTAATCGTTTTACATTGTTAAATAATTCAATAAATTGATTTTTTCATTTAAAATAAACAAAACTAATTAAATTCTATTATTTTAGTTGAAAAGAATTTAACTATAATAATTAATTTTGCATTTAAATATAATTGCGTCGAACGCCACAAACAATTCTAGTGTTTTCCCATAAGAAAAATGACACTAATTTTGTTTTCTCTTGACACTTATCGTTTTAACTAATTTAATATAATAATTTTGATTAATATAATAGAATTTAATTAGTTTTATTCATCTAAAATGGAAAAATA
>JAQIXI010001954.1:0-11695 GCA_034700165.1 Galumnidae sp. Gr-Ori-00277 | reverse complement strand
AAATTATTGATTTAAGAAAGAATTTTTTTAATCGCCCTCTCATTCACTTAATTTAATTCATAGTTTTATTTTAAAAAAGTCTCTCGACTTCTAATTTGAGTGAATATCAAATGTCAAGAATTGATTATTAAAGCGATAATTAGTGGGACATCACTTCAATGATAGTTTGTGGGACACAAGTGATGCCAATTATGGAAAACAGTGTTAATATTGTCTAATGTCTGATAACTAAGAACTTATATACAAGAATTCTCATGCGATTCATATTTCACTTCTCTATCATTATTTGATCCAAAGAAAAGTCTACTAAAAAGAGATAATCGAATAAAAGTCATGTCTTTATTCTCGTGAGAACTGAACTCAAAATTCACTTCAATTGTGGGGACTTTTCTTTTAAATGATTGAAAATCGTAACGCAATTTGTGAACAACAGTTTGTTTATGAAAACAAATGTCAACAAAAATATCTTCGAAGTTATTTTCGTTTAAAAATGATTTTAAATAAATATTTAAATAACAAAATAATGTTTTAATTTTTAATTTAATGATAAAACAATTTATCATTAAATTAAAAGTGAATCGAAACGATTTAAACTAATGATTGTATTTAAATGAAAATCTGAATAATTGGTGATTTCATCGAATAATTTCAATGCCATTAACGCCACAATTAAATGATTTCCTTTTGTGTCCGATTTGTTTCAATCAGTTTTCAAATACACGAAAACCCTTTACTTTGATTTGTTCGCACACCTGTTGTTCAAACTGTCTTCAGGTCTGACCACATATTCATTAAATATATGCTAATAATGTCTCTATTGAACAGTCGGTCCAAAGCTGTCCATTCGATTCGACACCCATTGAGGGAAAACTACCCGAAAATGAGGCGATTCTCGGACTCATCCAATTGAATGGTCAGAATGTCTCTCATTCTTCACAAAACAATTCGCGAAATGTCGACAGAATTAATACAAGTTATGATTGCGTCGAAATTAAAGATATTCCGTATTATCGCAAATGTATTGATTATATAAAACAAATGGCACTTCTTTTGCGACCTCAACACCAAAGTATTCATTCCTTTCACAAACAAATAACAAATTATTTAAAATTGTTTTTGTCTTCAGCCCAAACTCTTTCGCGTCCGATGCAAAAGAAGTTAATAACTCTTCTTCACTGTCAGATCGTTGAAGGCGAGGGTCGCACCCGTGCCATGAGAAATGTCCGCTCAATCGGTGAACGAGCGTTAGCCGAACTTTTAATAAAACATCAGGACTCACACCAATTGAGGTCAGTTTGTCTGAAACTACTTTTGAATAAAAAGTTTAATTAATGATTTCAGTTCGAATCTTTGGGCGGCCGTTAGAGCCCGTGGCTGTCAGTTCTTAGGGCCTGCAATGCAAGAGGAAGTTCTTCGGTTAGTAATTATCATTAATTTTGTTTCATTTGTTAATAAATTATAAATAGATTAGTGCTCTTGGCTTTGGAAGACGGAAGCGCTCTATCGCGCAAAGTATTAGTAATGTTTGTGGTCCAAAGGCTTTCCCCTCATTTTCCACATCAGGCGAGCAAAACAGCGATCGGACACGTGATTCAATTGCTATACCGGGCCTCCTGTTTCAAAGTAGCATTTCATTCATTTATCAGATTCTAATCTATTTATTTAACAGTTGACCAAAAGAGACGGAGACTCGAGTCTAATGCAATTGAAAGAAGAATATTGTTCTTATGAGGCTCTGAGAAGGGAACACGACACTCAGATTGTGTCCATTGCTCTCGAGGCTGGTCTTAGAATATCACCGGACCAGTGGTCGTCACTTCTTTATGGTGACAGTAATCACAAGTCACACATGCAGTCAATCATTGATAAGGTATTTGATATCCTTTTAATTAAATATGAATTAATTGATTTTTGGGCACTGATTGGGAACAGCTTCAGTCTCCGGCCTCTTTTAACCAATCGATTCAAGAGTTTGTTATAGCGCTTCAAAGAACTGGTGATCCCTCCGGTTTGGGCTCTATAAAACTTCATTTGGATAAACTGGCGCTCATAGACCCCACTCCTACTCATGGTATGAACTAAAATTTCTTAGAGTTGGACTAATTTATTGGATTTAAGAAATAGTAATTCATCCCTCTTTGGAAGAATTGTCGGATGCGTTAGAGTCCGCTAAAGTGATAACCTTTCAATTGGTTGACTTTTTGCAACGATTCAATCCTTCGTATAATATTGGAAACAATAATAATTATAATCGAAACCAATTTTCCAAAAGTTTTAATTCATCTCAAAGACAGAGAGTCAGTCGCGTCAGACCTATGGTTGACGACCCGCCACTTTCCCCTCAATTCAATTCAGAATCCTTTTCACCAATAAATATATTGTCTTCTCCGACCCGACACACAACTGTTCAGCCAATTGTAAGGCCCTGTGCTTCTGTCCCTCCATCTCGTATAATAAGGGCTACAAATGTGGCCCTTTCGCCAACTCTTGTGGGTCCGCCGCCACTCATAAGTCAGACACCAGACTTGATTTCTGGAGATTCTAACCAATCGACTCCAATTCAAACGATTTCAGTTCCGATTTTGGTCACATCAGCCTCGCATACACTTATATCTAACCAGCAATCAATTGGAGCTTCTCTACTAACGTGTGCCACCAATTCAGGAGTGGCCCCATCTCTACCTTCAGAAGACGATCAAATGATACCATTTTCCGATCGTCCCTTTGTATCAAAATACGGACCGATTTCACGACTCATGAATTTAATAAACACCCCCACAATGACAGCCCCCGGAAATGCAATGTCACAACAAATGGTTGCAAACGGACTGTCATCGGGAGCCCGAACACATCCGACAAACGTAATCTTAGGCCGATCGGCGGTTCCATCTCTTACTCTTATACAACCGCTACAAATTCTGACCACCACTTTCTTAACGGATCCGAACTCTAATTCTCAATTCGGAAGAACCACATTCATAGCGGAACCGACGTATCAAAATAGTTTATTCTCCGGCGTTGTAGAGACCGGAGACAATCAAATCAATGGGTCGACCCTCACATAAATCAATTGTTTTTATTTTTGAAATTTTTTTAACCGATATTTTCATCGCTTAGAATATCTTTTAGTTTGCCTTCGAATCAATTCTTATATCAATTGATTACCGAATAATGATTTTAAAGAAATACAAAATCGGAGTTTGTTTTATATCGAACTTTATTTCGAATTATAATTATAACTATTATTAGTTAATTGTTTCAGATATGAAAAAATCGCTCTTTTCTGAGCTACAATTCTTATTCAAAATATATATAATTGAAGTTAAGTTGTATTGTCTAAAACGGTTCCAATGGTACCATATATTAGATATCAGTTTTATTGATATTTTATTTGAATGGCTTTTGGAAGTCATTCGTAACAGAGTTTAGTTTTAATGATATTATCGACGGAATTATTTTTTGAAGTGTTATATCAAAAATTATTTAAAAGACTATTATTTACTCTATTATTAAATGAGTGTTTATTTTCTGTCAAAACATTTATCTCTTTTTAAATTTTTTCAATTTATATGTTTTGAAACTTTAATTCAATTTCTTTGAATAATATAATCGAAGTGTAATTTAATGTTATTTTACGTTTCATTTTTCCAAATGTTTTCAGGAGTTGTTTACTCTTTTATTGTAAAATCAGTTGAATTGTTTACATCAACAGAATATAATGATAACAACAATTTTGTCAAATTTTCAGCATGGTACAATTCACCATCAAAATATTTTCAACATTTTTAATTAAATGTTAAGATTGAACAAGAACAAATAAGATTTTTTATGTTCAATAGATTCAATAGTATTTTCATTTTTTCAAATATAAGTTCACAGAATTTTACTAAAAAAGTGTCCAGTTTTTCATTCATAAAAGAGCAAGTAACTCTTAACAATGGAAACACTTAATTGAATAATTTTGCAAGGTAGTCAAAATCTTGTCATTTAATTTTTTTTCTTAAACTTTTTTGCTTTTTTTCATTAAATTCTTTTACATAAAAATATTATAGAAATCTAATTCTCTGTTAAAATATATCAATAAATTTAATTTTTTATTTAATGTGTTTTTGATTATTAGGGCCTTCAAAAGATTTTGGGATTTATTTTTGTTAACTTTTAAACGGCTTAATCAATGTATTCAATCTACAAACCGTATTTGCCTAGGGTGTGACCAACATATCAGGTCAGGTGCCAATATGGCTCAATGATACATAATAAACCCTATTCCTAACCTTAAGTTAAAATAACCTAGGTTGATTTCCAGGGGTCGGCAAGCATATTCGAGTCATTGTTACAGTCTTATAATTTATGCCAAAATCATGGCTTTAAAAAATTATTTTTTAATTAAAATAATATACTTTAATACGTCTAGAATTTGAATAAAATATGTCTGGGGGTCTAACTTGAAAAATACGAAAATTAAGGTGGGGGTAAGCTTTTTATTGCACTTTTGAATAACAATTTTTCGGAGCCTAGGGGGGTAGTGCCCCCTAGACCCCCCTTGCCGATCCCTGGTTGATTTCTATGACAAAGAGGAAGAGCTACATTTAAGTTTCAAACCAAGATCATTAAAAGAAGCAAAAAAAAGTTATAAGACTAAGTAGGAGAGTCTCTTTGTAAACATCAGGGTACATCATAAATTCAAAGTTCAAAAACTTCAGGTTTAATCAATAATTTTACTAGGTGCAAACATTACTTATAGTAATGAACTAGTTCAAAATAACGCATGATAAATTAGTTCAAAATATCTTTCTTTTAAGCTATAAATCCTAATTTTGCCTGGTCGAATTTCACAGGAACAGATACCCATTGGCCAAAAATGATTTGACCAATCGATTCTATAAATCATGAGCTTCCTAAAGAGACCAACCTCATTTCTATACGCTAATGTTCATAAAGAGACTCTCCTACTAAGAATATGATTAAAAACCATTAATTTCTTAAAAAGAAACATGTTTGATCCCTATGTAAATTTGAACCAGCTGTTACCTGGGTTGTTGTGATTTTTCAATAAAGGACATTAAGTGATAAATTTTGGCCCATGGGTTTTTTGAAATTTAGCTAGGTAATATTTGAAATTAAAGCTTTAAAGGAATATAAATTTTGAACTAATTTATCAATAATATAAGTAAAGTTTTATTAATAACATGGTAAAATTATTAATTGAACTTTGAATTTATTTTTACGAAAAAAAATTTAATTTAAAAATATATGAAATCGTAATTATATTTCAAAAAAGAGTTCAAAAACACTTATATTTTTATTTAGAAACTTTGTTTGTAGTTCTGATAAATTAGTTCCAAAATTATCCTTTTTTATGATTTATGAAACCTTTCGTTAAATCCTGTAATCTCTTACAGTCACTTACAGTGCAATAATAGTATAGAATAGAGACCATAATTGTAGTCGATTTCAATACCCGAACCCAATCCGAATCTGAATAATAGAATCGGAACAAGTCTTAGGCGATTAGGGCTGACTTACAGTCTATTCAAAGGGTGCACTTAAAGAAAACTTTGGCCTCTAATGTATAGTCTCTTCTACTTATAATTTTACAAAAATATTAAAATCTGTATAACTTTTAATAACAATTTTTGAAATCAATAGAAAGTTATGAAAAGAATTTGTTTTTAATCAAATGTTTTATCGATCAAAAGATTTGTGACAAATTCAAAACCATTTTAGTTGTAAGAGAGAGGGAGGGAGGGAGAGAGAGAGGGAGAGAGAGAGAGAGAGAGAGAGAGAGAGTACTTTTTGTATTGCCTATTGCGCGAACCGTAAGAACAGTACGGGTAAGTTGTAATGTGAGTCACGTGACTTTGAAAATATTTGTAGTGCTTTTGAGCTAATGTTGGCTGCAGTGGACCTATGAATGAGTGCTATCGATACCAGAAGTGAACAGTCGATGATTTGGACGACGAGGACTGAAAGCCTCAAACTGTGGACTAATTGACTAAATGCTGGCAAAAGACGACAAACGCATTGATTACTGATTGAGTGATAGCTCTCATAACCAGTCCTTAAGATTGTGTCATAACTTTAAACGAATTGAATCAGACATTAATTCATAAATTTGTTTCATCTGATGGTCTGACAGTCCGTAGAAGAAAGAAAAAGTGTTTGAATTGTAATTCACACTTCTTTAGTCACATCCCTTTCTAGTGTCCATTCGAAGCGATCGACAAAAGGATCGATTGATTGCAAACCATTGACTTAAAGGTTAGTCTTCTTTCTTCTCATTTGTTTACAAAAGTAATTGTTTTGATATTCGGCTCTCCTTTTAAACTGATTTTTGTATGAATTTATGGCAAATATTTTATTGAAGACATAAAACTTGTTTTCAATCGATTTAAAAGTTTTCAAAAATTCATTTCTTATTAAACTATTTATTGATTTAATATTTAATTGAAATTATTTGGAGAATATTAACGAATGGCATAAAACCATAACTATTGATAAATGGGATTATCGTTACTTTATTTATCGTAAATGCCGTCCAATAAAAGAATTGGTCAACAATTTGGTCCAAAATTAGTAGAGACTATCAATTGTTTGATCTTTGATTTTGAATAATTAATTGGATTTATTGTAATGAATTTCTTTAATTTGATTGAAAGCCAATGGTTTTAGTGGTAATGTCTTTGGGATTCGGAGTGAATGGTATATAAATGGTATATAAAGTATATATGAATCTATGAGTGGATATCGATATATAGAACAGTATATAACATATATAACACGCTTTGAAATTGTGTGATATAACAGTTAAAAAGTACCTCTACTTAGAGTATAGCCTCATATACTGGTTAGACATCATTTGTGCCCCTTCTGTGAGATCCCCAGTCAAGTCCGGTAGTGACTAAACGATAAGCAGAGCGGTGGGGAAAGGCTGGGGAAAGGCTGTCTTCTAAACGCAATCGCAAATGTGAGCAAAAACTAAATATTCAGACAATATTTTAGAGCCAAATGAGAGTCTCTGAATGTGAAGCGCTTTTCACTGCAATTCAACACAATATTAGATTCAGTTTTCACTGAACGCCAGTCTCTCTCTCAAAGACTGAACACCAAAATCAATATCCCTTTGAACTGATCTTTGAGACCAGACATTGAGTTGCTTTAAGTACACAGATTTGCGCAAAAGTGGTCGACACGACTGTCACCGCCGGACAAAAGCTGACAATTGATGAACACATTTCTTCATTTCTTTTCTGTTCTAATGGTATGAAAACATTTTTGAAAGTTTATAAAAAGCAATGATTTTCTCGTTTTGTTTATATACTGATTGCTATCATTTGGTTATAAATAGTATTTAAGTAAAAGTTTAGCCTAAAGTTAAGTCGAAATTATTCTCAAAAATCATTGGAATGTTTGGCAAAACGTACGGCAATAAAGTCTCTGTTATAGCCTTAGTCTCTGTGTTTACAGCCCTCGCCTCAGGGCTCTGGGATTGGGCTTAAAAAGTGTATTAATTGCTTTGATGTCTGATCCTGTGCTCAATATGTGATGCGTACGCACAGCACAGCTCTTTTGATGCCACTATTGACCTGACTTTTTACAAGAGTATTTTAATCGGTATGTTTTTGCTGTCATTTACTATAATTTCACATACATTGAGACCAAAGTTCAGAAGTGAAGCCATTTTAGTTTGGGTTCAGTTTTTGTTGGCAATTATCAGTTGAATAAGAGCTCAACCGAACCATTCGAGTGAACAAAATATTGGTTTCGGTCCGTAAAAGTGACGGCACTTCTATCGACGTCAGTCTATGACGAAAGCAGACATCTCTTCGTCACCAATAGTGACAAAAGTGGCTCAAAGGCGGACACCAGAGCTGTTTTCTGGTCACATGTCTCTGACGTAAAGCAGTTCCTCACCACTGGTGTGACGTCAGTGCTCTTCAATGTTTTATGTATTTCTGGCAAAGAATTTATTCTTTCATAATATCATAATATGAGTGACAATAAGAGCATTGGTTTGTGTGATATCGCGATAATCTACTCAAATAGCGATAAGCAGTGGTTGTCAGCAATGGTTGTTAGCAGCGACACAACCATCACATTAGTACTGATAATACCATTAAACATATCTAAGGGAGGAATAAGTTTACTAAACTTTTTGTATTGAAAAGCATTTAATGAGTGCTTTAATAACTTTAGATAAGATAAGTGTTGATAACTGTTGCAAATGTGAAATCACTAATACTATCGAAAACATTAATATTATTGTAACAAAAGTTATCCGTTTCTTAGTTATAGATTTAGGCCTTAATTGCATTCGATTCACATTTTACTCGAAACTGTTCGCAGAAATACATATTAATAGTAATAATAAGTTATAATAATTGGAATAATAATTGTTTAAAGTTTTTGAAATTTTGGTTCCGATTATTGTCTAATCGATAGTAAAAACAAATTAATCGTAGAATTGGTTTCGAAATTCAATATTATATCTCTTTTAAGATATCAAATACAGCGTTAATTAAAAATTTGATGATTTGTTAGTAAAATGTCTTCAATTGATTTAAAAATGAAAAATAAAAAGCTTTTGACTAATTCTAAACCGAATTGCAATCGTTTTACTGAAGTTTTTGATTTGAAACCAGACATGTCTTCGTCATCGAGTGGTCATCGGTTAGGAGTTGGCTCAAACTCGACCTCATCTCCCATTATGTCTCACGTGTCATCACCATTGGGGCCACAGTCGGCCGCTCTCATGCACTCAGGGATGGGTTCAGGCCGTCAACATTGCTATTTGTGTGATTTGCCGCGACAGCCCTGGGCTCTCCTCCTCGAGTTCAGTGAAGTTGTCTGCAGGGGTTGTGTTAACTATGAGGGCGCCGACAGAATCGAAATTATTATCGAAAACGCCCGACAAATGAAGAGAGCACAGAGTCATTCACACTCAAACTCGCCTTATGTGGTGAGTCAGTCCTCATCGCAGTCATCTCATGGCGTTAACGTCGCAGCCAATGACCATCACGTGGTGTCCGCCCCACTTCTCAGACAACAGCCGACACAATACAAACTTAATGGCGGCCTATCGTATGAGCCCCGAAACTCTGGCCAACAGTTCGATTTGAGCGCTAACTCTCAAAGAGGGGGAAGTCCTGCGCGCGCGTATCCTTCGCAACAGATCGTGACGGCCACGACTCGCACTTCGGGTACTAATAATAAACGAACGATTCATACTATTGTCGACAGCGATGGCATCGCAGACAATGACAGCCAAAGCAGACCTCAACAATTGATTATAGAAGACTCCACTGGAATTGTAAACGTGAGTCGACCGCCACTGACGAGAGGCGAAAGCCTGCCAGCAGTTATGGCAGCGCCAGGAGTTTCCATCGCAGATCCAGGTCTTCGTAAACTAACTCGAGACCCACATGTGGTGGGCCATCACAGCCACCCACCGATGGTTGGAAGAGTCTATTCATTTGACGCGACGGTCACAAAGACGGCCACAATTCCAATCGCAACGGCAAATGTGGCCAAAAGTACGTTCTATAGTGTGACCACAACTTCATCGCCACCTCTGCCCTCAAACCCCATATCGACGGCGACCGCAAAAAAGCCGCGACTAAATGAGACGTCCAGTCAATCGCAGTCGTCATCTAACGCGACCCCACCGGCCACAGCAACCCCTCCGGCAGCACAACCGGCACCTCTAAAGTGTACTCTCTGTCAGGAGAGACTGGAGGACACACATTTTGTGCAGTGCCCGTCAGTCGCGTCGCACAAATTCTGTTTTCCCTGTTCTCGTTCCTCAATCAAACAACAACAACAACAGCACAGCACAAATGGTGGGTCCGGTGCAGGGGAAGTATATTGTCCTTCAGGTGAGAAATGTCCGCTCCTGGGCTCTACGATACCATGGGCCTTTATGCAGAACGAAATCGCAACTATTCTCCAGGAGGATCAGAGCGGTTCCTCTAACGCCCCCACTGCCACCTCTGCACCGAATTCAAGCGCAGATCACAATTCGAACAGTAATCCGACACAAAACGCAAATTCCAACCCTTCAGCCCAACAACAGTTCAAAATCAAAAAAGAGAGAAACAGCGAATGAACTGATTTTCGCTTTCAATTCGTTTCATAACAATTATGTCAAAAATCTCGACTTTTTTGAACTCATATAATATGCACTGAATTTAAATTATGAAAAACTAAACATTCTTTGAATTATTTGTCGAATATCTTCAGTATAACTGTTTTTTGTCGTCTTTTAAAACATTCAAATTTAAAAAATCTTTTGTTTTGATGTAAATAAAAACTTTTGTTCAAATGTGCAAAAAATTCAATAATTTTCATCATTTTTTACTTCAAATGAGTTCTGAATTTGTTTTACGTTTTTCTTTAAAAATCGTCTAAAAAGTAGTTTTTAATCAAAAATATATTTTGATTCTATTAATAATAAAACAATTGAATACAATTTTATTTTTCATTTTATTCTTTTAGACAAAACTTAACTCTCGTTTAATATTAAATTAATTAAATCAAAGTAAGTATAGACACAAAAATTGCTACAAAACTCTGATTTTTCTAAACTTAGTGTCCGTTTTGTCAATAATTAAATAATAATAGAAATAAGTGTTTAGGCCTTTATTCCAAGAATGAGTTATTTAAGACAAATTGTTGCAGGATGTTATTTCATATTATTTTTTGTTCTTTGAATTTTTATCGCATTTTAGATATTCTAATACTGTTTTTGTGTTGCATTCGAAGCAATTCTTAATACAAAGCGATTATATCCTCGACAACACATTTGATAATTAGAATAGACTTTGAGTTGAGTTATAAAACATCGAAATTAGTTTCAAATTCTCTTATCATTTATTTATCGATTCATTCAATTATTGCATATGTTTTCAACGTTAATAAATAAACCATAAATTAGTGGACAAAGAATTTTGTGAATATTCTTAGAATACAAACCATTTTCCGATCGATTTTTAGTAAAAATAGACTTTTAATAAAAATAAGATTTGTTTGAGATTTGAGTTTTCAGTAATTTTTGTTTTTCACTTTTTAGAAGTATTTAAAGTCATATAAATATGTGTTATCCATCCCTGGTATTAGTAGACAAGTTTTTATCTAATAAGTGTAGAACTGTTATTATCAGCACTGTTTATGATTAACAGTCATATTTGACCTATCTCATTCTCAATCTCAGTCTCAAAAATCAGTCTCAATGTATCTCAAAACTAATTCTACGAATATATCTACGAATACAATGAAATAATTGTCAAAACAATTATTTTTAAAAAAGTGATCGAAACTAAAAACTATATTCAGATTACGTTTATATTCTAATTATAAAAATAAGACCCAAAAAACAGTGAATTGTTTGACTCAATTTTATGTTTTTTTTTTAGTTAACTCAAAGTGAAAACCTATCAATCGGTTGATTCGATGACATAAAATGGGTTACATTTAATTCAAAATTGAATTCTAAATATTACTAAAAGTCGTCAATTTATGACATTTCGGACAAAAATTGCTGATTAAAAAATGCATTAATGGTATCAAAAGTTTTAAGAGCATAAATTCAAAACATAGTACTAAACAGATTACAAATAATCGATAGAAATAATTAAATATATTTTAATGTGAGCTTTGAATCCATCAAAAGTTCATTTTCTGTAAAATAATGTATAAA
>JAQIXI010001953.1:0-11698 GCA_034700165.1 Galumnidae sp. Gr-Ori-00277 | reverse complement strand
GAATCTAAATAAGTAAATAAACTTTAGGAATATAATAATTAAATTCTGTTTTTGGTTGAGGGCATCCCCGGGGGGGGGAATGGACTCAGTTTTTTCAATGTTCGCATAACTAAATTTATTAATATTTTGTATCAAATTAAAGGTAATTATGTGTAGAATAATATAGAATATATGTCTAAATAAGTAAATCAAATTTAAGAATATAATAATTGAATTCTGTTTTTGGTTGAGGCCATCCCTGGGGGAGAATGAACTCATTTTTTTCAATGTTCGCATAACTAAATATACTATTATTTGGTATCAAATTAAAGGTAATTATATGTAGAATAATATAGAATATGAATCTAAATAAGTAAATAAACTTTAGGAATATAATAATTAAATTCTGTTTTTGGTTGAGGGCATCCCCGGGGGGGGAGATGGACTCAGTTTTTTCAATGTTCGCATAACTAATATGATTGTTTTTTAGTGTCAAATTAGAGATAATTATATGTAGAATAATATGGAATATGAGTCTATTCGAGTAAATGATTTTATAGTATAGTATAAAGGAATTCGTCACTCTGACCTCAGTATATACATATTGGTATAGGCAAGGAATTGCTATCAAATCAGGCGTTCGTTTTGAATTCCCGTGTCTCTCACGGCCTTCCTCCAAATCAAAGAACTTCTCAAATCTTTGAGATCGAATTCATTAGTCGACAATATTTTATCATAGAAAAGGATTGTCGCGTCGAACAAATCCGAACTTCCCTTATGAAAGGCGCACTTCAGTTTCTTATCGTATAAGTTCACTGTTAGCTGATTCACTAAATTAAGGGCATACGCATCTCTGGAGGTAGACCCAATGATTTCCACTCCTGGCAATTTAGCTTTTATCACTTGTGGAGGTAATTCATAAAATGTCCTTCGCATCAATCTAAGACAATTGGTGTCGGTGTCTTTATCTTCTCCGAGGTCGACGAGGCGAACTTGACACTTGTTAGGGTCCCATTCATAGAGTCTAGTGATTTGGCACCGTTGCCAACCCCAAGTAGTTTGCACTACACATATTAGGCCCTCCATAAGAAGGATGGGCGGGATTCGATATCTCTCTGCTGTCGACAAGTTCTCGTAAAACTGCAGATCACCTCTTAATTTCAGGTAGGCGTAGTAGTAATCCGGATGTTCTATCTGGAGTTTGTAAAGGAATGGCCCACTTGTTGACATTAGTTTCACGTCGAAGAAATTGAGCGTGCTCTGATTTCCATTCTCGTCAGTGGTGGAGAGGAATCCTTCGGGATACACAAAAGGGCGGAATTCTGAGGTGTCGCTTGGGATCACATCGGTAGGAATAGCCTCGAGAATGTCCAAGAATCGGAAACACTTCATCCATCTAAGTCGGTGGGCGAATACATCGCTCTTGCCGTCCGATTGAATTATCACTGAACCGTCATATTTTCTCCTTTGAGCTATTATCGGATAATCCCCTTGGCAAATGTGCTCAATTAATTCTTCGTTCGACTTGAAGTGTAGCAAATGTCTCTCGATTGGATAACCGAACTCCGAATAGAATTTGTAATTTAAGTCACATAATTCGATACTAAAATATTTGTTCAGCAGCCGTACTATTCTCACAGCGATGTTGATATTAGGGAATTTCAGAAGAGCCTTCTGATTAATTTCTTCCATCACTGATCTTAACTATGAGTTCACTTTAGGTATATGTTATGTATCTCAGAAACAGGTCTGAATTTGACTACACTCAATCGAGAAATGAGAAGTTTTTCGTGTCTCAGAGACGCATTGACAAAAGGAGTCATAAAACCTTTTGAATGCACTCCTTGCCTAACTTTGGTTTAAGGTCAGAGCAATAAAATTCCTTTTTCCTTAAGTTATACAATTGTTAAGAGATTCTCCCTTTCTTTCATCTTAAGAAAATTTATTACTTAAAATAACTGTCATTTGTGCCTATTCTTTACAAACTTATATTTATTTTATGGCTTATTTCTTCTATTTTCCAATTTTTTTTGTATTTTTTTCAACTTTTGTTATCAGTTCTACATACATGGCAGGCCAGTGGTTCATAGAGTACTTTTATTGCTAGTCAACGTTAAGAGGGATATGAATTGTGTTCCCGATAGAAAAGCAGAATAAATAATAGGAAATTTCAAATAATAGGGTGTGAGAGATTTTGAATGCCTGCCTTTTTAAGAGTATTTCTACTCTGATAGAGGTGGAGGTGGGAAGTCCAAGAGGTTCTCCACCTTTGGTGTCCTATAGAGGACCCTTAACCTAGGATTTTCAATATCGAACCGGACTCTTTTTCCACCTTGAGATTCAAATTTTCCCCTTTTGTTCTTACTAATTAATATTACATGAAATATTGTAAAGACTATACATGGTATAGTGAATGCTATTATGCTATAATATAGGCCTCTTCCCTTTTGTCCGTCTAGGATTAATTCTAGCCTGACTTCTCTGCATTTAAGGTCCATAAAACAGGACCGAGGTTTGAATCTCGAGAAATCTGAGACACTTATATTGATTTCAATAAAAGGTGATTCGATTATTTGTAGACTTGGAATCCCTTTGACCCAACTTTTCCCCACTTCATTAACAATATTTCTTGTATTCATAAACTGTGCTGCTAGAGTAGTTAGAAAGAGGTTTAGTTTAGTGTTTGAATTTGAATTACTTTCGGTGTTTTGGTTCAACCCACTTTGAATCAGCTTAGTATAGACTTGATTACTTTTTAAGTAATTAGCGTTATAATATTCGGTATTGTCTCGTTTCGTTCGGTCCTGCGTCTGAAACAAAATTGCATCTACTAAGTGGCCTTTTACTGGCCCTGAACAGAATCTTTCCAGTGGTCTATTAAAGGACTCGTAGAATTGGTTTTGACACCACTCGAATTCAGTTATAGTGGCATTAAATTCTGCTAATTTAATGCATGGATTTCGGTAATTAATATTTATATATAAATTTTCTGTTTCTGCGTTACCTTCCGGCAGCACAATAAATATTAATGACAGCATTAATAAGGTTTTTGTTCCTGTTACTCTTGGGTTTCGACTGGCGGGTTCTCCCTCTTCAGCTGCCTCTTCGTCTCCTCCCCTATCACTCATTTCTAAAGAGGACTCCTCATTAATTTGTAAGTTTCGCAGGGCTAAAGTTTCTGTTTTCCGTTTCTTCAATTGTTTGCGCCTCAGAAACAACGCGAACCCCAAAATAAAGAGTAACAAACCCAAAAGGGTTATATCAATCCAACTAAATCTCTTAGCGAAAGTTCCATTTTTTGTGAAATCGTTCATACTTTTATCAAAATCTTTAGATAATGTATCAAAATCGAATGAATGCATTTGCGGCATTAAATGGAAATTAACTCTTTGAGACAAACCCGACTCAAATGTAATTGAACTGCTATACTGAATTGTTTCGGACTTATACTGTAGGCCTCCAATCTTAAAAGGGACAGTCCTTGGTATTGCGAAGGGGAAATCTGGGCATTTCACCGAACGGTTGTAGACCGAAATGTAGAAACTCTCACAATAAATAATATTTTCCTTTCCCATGTCCTTTATTTGAACCAAGTCTTCAACAACAATTGTCCGTTTGTCCTCACAATCCCTGGCTTGCCAGTACTTCGCGGTCAAGTTCTCGGGTAGTGGGTTATCGCACTTCTCGAAATTAGGCACAATTGCCATGTTCTTTGGGGAGTGTGAGGTTTGTGGTAGGGGAACGACACAGTCGGTAGTCTTATCATAAATGACATTTTGAGGACCAATATAAACTATGGGGCATACTATAGTCCCGTTAGCCTTTCTCCGATACAACACAAAAGGATCTGATTCTAGCATTATTACATTCCGTTTTAGTGTCTTGACATCAAAACTGACCGTTAACGTTTCCCTTCTGGGGTCGAAAAGACACTCCACAGGGGTGGCAAGATCGAGGGGGCATTCTGCTCCACAGGGCAGCGTGAGGTTAAAAAGGTCTAGGATTTTCTCATCCACTTTATTATTAGCCCATGCTCGTGATATATCATTGAGTCTGTCCCTGAAGACGGTCAGCCTAGCGATGATTCTAGCAACTACTCCTATAGTTCGGGGCAAAGTATTTTTTAATGCAGATATCATATGTTTTTGAACTGTCAGTTCCTCGCTAATGCTCTGAACTTCCTTTTGTAAAATAGTAATCAGTTCCTTCATTCTTTCGTTATTTTCTTCCATTCTCTTTAGTTTGAACATTAGTTGTTCATTTAAGTTCTTTAGCTCAAGGAGCTCTCTTTTCACGGTCGAGGTTTGGGTGACACTTCTCGCTACTAGTCCTATTACTGATGAGACTACAACCGATACAACTGCTACTATGCCAATGGCCACAACTGCGACCCTTTTTTGTCTATTTCCAAACCTTAGCCTATTTTCCGCAGACTCAATCGGGGAATTGCAAAAGGATCGGATTGGGTCTATGAAATCAGATTGAAATTGGAGTTCGCAATAGGCCTTGGCTTCTTCTACGTTATATGTTGAGAAGTAACTGTCGTCAAATATCTTGCAAGGGGACTCGTAGCTTACGGTCATTAAGACTCTCGTCAAACCTGTAATTACTGGTGTCTCTGAGCGACGCCAAGCAATTGGACTCATTTTTTCCAATGAGCACTCAATAGGAGTGACGTATGCAATTAAAGCAAGGAGTACGAAAGTGAGTAGATTAAAAGGGGTAGTGGGTTTTCGTTGTCGGCTTGAACGGCGAAGCACAGGGAAAGGATTTGATAATTCCGGCTGAACTGGGATAGTAACTTCCCTGGGCTGGACGCTTTCTGGGCTCTGGCTCTCTTTGTCTCGTGGAGTTCTTAGGCTCAAGTTTTTTATCGTTTCTTCGTAATCATAAACCTCGGTCTCTTCTCCGCTATCCGTTTCTGGGAAAGGTTCATCTATTTCCTTGTCGACTAAACTTATGTCCCCTCCCAACTCTTGACCACCTATCAGTTCGTTCCGAGTTTCCGACTCCAGTCTATCGATTAAGCTATCCCTGAAGTGAAAGGGCTTCATTCTTGAAATATGTACTTTCTCCATAACTAATTTCTTTCCCTTTATAGCCCCTTCGAGAGTGTAATTAACTCCGTTACTCCCGACTTTAATTACTTTCATAGGACCGTGGAACTTATGAATCAATTTATCCGTTTTTCCCTTGTACCTTGTCGGGTAAAAGACCCAAACAAAATCACCTAGGTTGTACGAAACATCTCTTCGGTGTTTATCATAATGGGTTTTGTTGCGAGCATTACTCCTTCCGATACTAAGTTTCGCGACTTGACGTGCCTCCTTAAGGTTATTTTCCAGGTTATATAAATACTCATTCGCAGATGGATATTTAAGTCTCGGTATTTTTAACGATCTATCTGCCGGGAGAGCACTCTCAAAACCGTGCATTAAGAAGAACGGGGTGAAACCAGTGGTAGCATTTACAGAAGTATTATAGGCTTTCACTATTTCATCAATGGCACTACACCAGTCTTTCTGATTTCTCCGAGTATACATAGAGATCATTTTAGCGAGGGTGCCATTGAGTTTTTCACAGCAACCGTTCGTTTGCGGGTGGTAAGAGGTGGTCATCACATGTTTTACTCCCATCAATTTAAATAGATGACCAATGAATTCAGTACGAAACTGAACTCCTTGGTCAGTTAGGATAGTCGTTGGGGCACTTATATTTATTATAACATTTTTATAAATAAAATTCGCTGCTTCAAATTGGTTTGCTTCAAACACAGGTTTAGCGATGGCCCACTTAGTAAAGATGTCGGTAGCAACGAATAGGTTGGTATATCCTTTATTCGAGGCTACCATTGGACCAAGAATATCCAGTCCAATAATCTCGAAAGGTGCGGAACCAGAGGTAGAACACATGAGCCCAGCGGGGGGAGCAAAGGATGCTTTTTACTAGCGCAGTCCAGACAAGACCTAACGTATTCGTTGATGTCTTTCCTAATCCCTGGCCAATAACACCTTGAAACTATTTTATCGTAAGTTTTCTCGACTCCTAAGTGACCGCCGCCTGTCATGTCGTCATGATAGGCGTATAATACGTAGAGAATCAATCGTTTTGGAACACATATCACTAGACCCGGACCTTCCTTTGACTTGCCCTTCTTCATTAAAATACTGTTTTCGATTGTGTAATTATTTAAAGTGTTTCTATCCTTACATTGGCCTAATTCTAATTCTCTATAAATATTTCCAAAAACTGTGTCTTCCTTTTGAAGTTCAGAGATATCTAGTTCTGAGAGTTCTCTTTCAAAGTTTTCGGACACGGTTAAACAGTGAGATTCTAAGTGGTCCCATATCTCCACGGGCTGTCCAGTGGTGTGCCGTGAGAGTGCGTCCACATCTTTCATATTAGCCCCACTTTTATAAATGACTTTATAGTTGTATTTTTGTAAGTGCAACGCCCATCGGATTAATCTCGGGGACAGGTCCTTTTTTGTAGCTAACCACTGCAATGACATGTGATCGGTTACGACTACAAAGTAAATTCCTAACAAATACTGTTGGCATTTGTTAGTCGCATGTACTATTGAAAGACACTCTATTTCACTAATGAAATAGTTCTTTTCAGATTCGCTTAAAAGTCGGCTATCATATCTGATAACCTTAGGCTTCCCGTCTATCCTATGCAGAAGAATAGATCCTATGCCCACCTTTGACCCATCACATCTTAATTCTACTGGTAGTGTATTATCAAAATGAGTCAGAATTGGGGCGCGTTTTAGATTTTCTTTAAGAGATTCAAAGGCTGATTCTTGCTCTGGTCCCCAGTGGAATCGAATGTTCTTTTTTGTTAGTCGAGAGATGGGTTCAGCTAATTTGGAGAAGTCTTTGACGTATGATCTGAAAAACCCACTTAACCCCAGAAACGCACGGCAGTCTCTGAGGCAGCGAGGAATCGGGTAGTTTTCTATGGCTTCAATTTTTTCCGGGTCTGTAGCTATGCCTTCAGAGCTCACTATGTGACCTAAGAATTTTATGGAATTTTGCGCGAAGCTACACTTCTTTGGACTCAAAGTCATTCCTGACTGTTGTATACGGTTTAGAACCTTATCCAGTTTGATTAGGTGGTTCTCAAATGAGTCGCTAAAAACAATACAGTCGTCCAGATATATGATAACGGTGTTCCATTTGAGTCCGGACATATGCATATCCAGACAGCGTTGGAAGGTATGAGGTGCAGTCTTCAAACCAAATGGAAGTCGAATAAAACAATACAATCCATCTTGTGTTACAAATGATGTTTTTACCTGATCTGACTCTTGCAATTCGATCTGGAGATAACCAGAATTCATATCAAGGGAAGTGAAGTATTTACTCCCAGCAAAAGAATCTAGGCAATCCCTGACGCCAGGGAGGGGATAAGAGTCATTCTTAGTGATTTCATTAACCTTTCTCATGTCAACACATATGCGTAACTCAGGTCTCCCGTTTTCGTCAACAGTTTTTTTCTCGACCACTACTATAGGTGAGGACCAGGCTGAACGGCATTCTTTTATTATTCCTAATTTCAGCCATTTTTGTACTTGTCGGTTTACCTCATCTCTATAATGAGCCGGTAATCGATAGTATTCTTGTTTTACAGGAGGGGAATCGCCGGTATCGATTATATGCTTGAAGTCTTTACAGAAACCTATTTTATCAGGGTCAAATGCCATTATATTCTCATATTTGAGCAATAGCTTCCTGAGTTGTTCTCTTTCCTTGTCCGACAGAATAGGATTGACGGCCACCTTCCCTTCAGTTAGAAATAACTCTGATTTATTCCCTGGGTTTATAGTATTTCCCACGAAGTTGACTCTTCGAGAAGAAGTGCTATTTTTCCTTATGAATTCATTCACGTGATTCTTAATCCCAGTTCTCAAACTGTCTACTTGTGCTCTCATTACATGAGAAGTAGACCAGTCAAAGGCTTTGGGGCAACTTTCACTTTTGTGAAAGGTTTCGCAACAATAGTTACATAACAATGCCTGCCAATTCCTTGACTTTTCTTCTGAATCAGCCCATATGTCACTTATAACCTCTGAGGCTATCTCCTCATCACGACCCTCTATCGAGACCATTGAATCTGTTAATTTATTGCTAAATTTCACGGTTTCTCCCAACTGCTCTGAATTCCTTTGAGTGTTCCTACTCGTGAGATTATTTTTGCAATTTATAAGTCGCCCTATTATTGTACCTGAATTTATGGTGATGGGAAAGCTGTTACAATTTGTAGCTTTGACTACAGTTTGTCCTTTTCTTAATTCAGTTTCTATCTCTTTAATATATAAGCCAAATTTGTTAAAAGCCGTGGGACTCGATCTCACAAAAGCCGTAATTTCTCCTGAATTTCTTTTGTTACTAACTTTGCATTCCATAAAACACGCAGTGTGTGGTAATAGGGTTGTTGTGTGAAGAGCGTGCAAGTGTTTGAATGCGGGCAAAGAGACATCTGTTTCTCCAAAAGTTTCCCCGATTTCCGGATCAAAAGAGACTGTCTTATTCTTGCAATTTATCGTTATTCCGGCTATTTTGTTGAAATCATTTCCAAGCAAAAGGCTGAAATCAAAATTTGAGATCACACCTAATTTCAACGGAATCTGATATTTCTTTGAGTTCTGAAATATTTCTATTTCAACTTCAACTTCTCCTTCCAATTTGACACCACTGCCATTAACTGCTTTAATAACCCTCGATTTACTTGAGTTTAACTCTAAACCAAGAGTACGGGCAAGCCTTGAATCAATGAGGCTCACTTCGGAGCCTGAGTCAATGAGACCTGAGATCTCTCTATCATTTATACGAACATTTTGGTAGATAAGATTTTCCTGCTTTGGGGAATCCTGGGAACACCCGGTTTTTGTTACGCATTTGAAATGATCACCCATTAAAGAGTTGGCTGAAGGGTCCTTTTTAATGTCAATATTTAGTTTATTATTTACCTGATCTGCGGGCAGTTTAAGGACTGCATTGGCTCTTCGCGGACTGAACTGTCTCTGTCTTGGCGGTTGCGAACAACTTCTCGCCATATGCCCAACCTTACCACAATTGTAGCAGATTGGTTGTCCGTCGAAAGACCTAGATTTCGAAAACTCGCGCGGCAAATCAAATGAGACTCTGCGGGGGCTCGCGTTTTGTCCTTCTCGATATCGTTCAGGGGATCCTCTTGTTTTGTCAACGGGGTCATTCCTTTCTCGCGCATTGGAATAGAATCTGTTAGTACCTCTATCCCAAGAATTATCCCTGCTGCTATTTGCGTAAGGGCTATGGTTTCTATCATAGCTCCTCTTAGATTGATTGTTGTTATTGTAGTCCAATCTCCTGTCTCTATTTCGGGACCTATACGACTTCTGGAAGTCTCTATTGAATTCTAGGTCTCTTTTATAATTATTCTTGAGATCTTCCAGTTCCCTTTCCTTGACGCTTAAGGATTTTGTCAAATTCTCTAAATCAGAAACCGCATTTTCGTATTTCGAGCTAATCTGTTCTATCTTTTTGTCCCTTTGTTTAGCTAAACTCGGGTCTTGTTCTGCGTATTTCAGGGATCTTTCGACTTTCTCCGCCCCGTCCCTCAATTCGTTTATAGTGGTCGGGTATGCTTCCATTCGAGTGATTCCCGCCTTTATCTCCGGCAATAACCCCTCAAAGATATACTCTATCCTTTCAGCCGTGGGCATATTTGAATTAAATTCTACGCATCTCCTTTCCTTTCCTGTTATATAAATTAGCACGTCCTGCCCAGGACGTTGCACAAATTCCATCAGTCTCCTTTTATTGAAGAGGTTCTTATCCTTCGGGGAGTGGTAATGAAGGAAACGATTACAAAGATCTCCCCAGTTACCAGGAGCAGCTCCTAACTCAACATTCATTTTATACCAGTCTCTGGCTGAGTCGCTTAAAAAGTATTTAAATCTGTCTATTTTTTGCTGTTCTGTCCAACCCTTTGCTGTCAGCTCATCTTCGAGTTCTTCCAGCCATCGACTGGCCTCGTAGCCGATCTGCCCCTCATATTTGTTGACCCCTCCCTTAGTCTGGAAACTTAAATTGCTGGTTAGGACATCCTGCACTATCTTTGCAATTACCGCCTCGGTTATAGGGCGAGGCGTAGTTCCACCGGTACCCGTACCTGTAGGCATTCCGAGGGGGTGCTGTTTTGCGTACCTACTTCTTTGCGCTTGCTTTAAATAAGACTTGAGTCTATCTCTCAAAGCACCTCTTCAAAAACCCCAAAATTGAATCAAATTCAATTCAAATATCGTTCCTCTCTTTCTTTTTGCTATAAATAGAAGACCCTTTCCTGTTCAACACGAACGCGCACTCAAATCTCTGCTTACTTACTAATTAAATCAATTAGGCGGCGTCCGCCCGCAATTTATGGTTAAAAGGGAAAACCATTTGACTCACCCTCGCAACCATGTATAGTCGTGCCCATTCGTCTACACACTGGTCGGTTGTGATGAGCTGAAAAGGTTTCCTCGGAGGTCCGGTCGCTCTTCACGGCCAGTCCCAAACGTTCCAGACTTCCCGTCGAGGGCTGCGGCGGTAGGTCTTCGCGTCGGGGTTGTCCAATGAATACGGCTGTCTTCCCGAACCATCCTGGTCACGACACCATATGTAATGCGACGGCGGACGCGCGGCAATAAAACTACTCACTATTCATAATTGTAAACCACTTTATTTAAGAATCAGTATAGAATAAAAGTACAGAATGCCTTTACTTCACTTAACGTTACATTTTATACCTTTGGAGGAGCAGTCCCATAAGGCGGGGCTTTGCTTCTATTGGTTGTTATGCAACAAGTATTACATTACCCCGTTCTTAGGTAAAAAAGGTCCCTCTTTTTAGGACTATTAAGTTGAAATTTAAAATATTTTAATTAAATTTAAATATGTAAGTTGTTTTCATTTTTAAGTCAAACGTAGTTTATGGTCAGAGACAGTTGTTTTCCTTTGTTGTTAAGTAGTTGCCATAGTGTCACGTGTAGTGCTGGTATTTGAACTTTTGTTATTGTTTTGTTATTTTCTGGTAAATTAAATCGTTAAAATGAGTGATGTTTCAGTGGTATTAAAGTATGTCGACGGAGTGGATGATTGGGCAGACCCCCCGCTTTACCATGCCGTGTTTGACACCGATTGGGAGGATGACGCAGGTTTTTGGATGACCAGGGAGTCGATTGAGGCCGAAGATGGGGGACAGGTACTTGTTTATAATTACAGTTTTTGTCTGTGGTCGGAGTGTCGTTTCCAGTTGTGTTGAAAGGGGTTCTGAGCGTTGTGGAAGTGGTTCTGTTATGTTGGAAGTGGATTCTTAGCGTTGTGGAAGTGGTCCTGTTGTGGTGTAAGTGTTCTGGAAGTGGTTCTGCTTGGTGTGAGTGTCCTTTGAGTGTTCTAGAAGTGGTTCTGATGTGATTCTGTTGTTGTGTGAATGAGTTCTGTGTTGTCTGGAAGTGTTTCTGGTTGGTGTGTGAATGAGTTCTGTGTTGTCTGGAAGTGGTTCTGGTTGGTGTGTGAATGAGTTCTGTGTTGTCTGGAAGTGGTTCTGTTGTTGTGTGAATGAGTTCTGTGTTGTCTGACAGTGATTCTGGTGTTGTGTGAGTGGTCCTGAAGTAATTCTGTTGTTGTGTGAATGAGTTCTGTGTTGTCTGTCAGTGATTCTGGTGTTGTGTGAATGAGTTCTGTGTTGTCTG
>JAQIXI010001952.1:0-11699 GCA_034700165.1 Galumnidae sp. Gr-Ori-00277 | reverse complement strand
CTCTCTCTCTCTCTCTCTCTCTCTCACTCTCTCTCTCTCTCTCTCTCTCTCTCTCTCTCTACTATTGTTTAGTTTGAATTAGCTAATATATCCAGGTAAATTGTTGACTCTGGAAATTAATGAAGGAAACAATGTTTTAATGACAACATCTGCCAAAAAGTCAAACATTGAGTATTGAGTAATTAGTTGAGCGCTAATAGAATTGAATATTCAGATCAATGGTTTGTATTCATTGGGAACTTTATATCAATGTATAGGAAGTGATGTTTTAATAGAGAATAATATTTAGAATATATATTTGATTATAATTTCTTCAAAATTTGAAAAAAACATAAATTTCTTTGAAGTATTTGTAATGAAAGCAATCAAATTGTGTTTAATAATCAAAGTCTTATTGATTTCAATGATTTTGTTTATGATTTGGATTTTGTCTCTAAATTTAGATATTAATAAACGAAAACTTTTCTCATATCTGTCTTTAAATGAATTCACTGCTATTAATGTTAAAATTGATTACTTGAGTGCTAATAACAGAAGATCTCCCGATTGGAGTCAATACCCAATTGTTGATCCGAAGCACATCAATAAAATTGTGATCATAACTGAAGCCAGAAGTGGTTCAACTTTTCTGGGTTTTCATTATTTTTTACATATTTTGATTGAAAGTTAAAACTACCTTGATCACTTCATATAGAATATCGAGAGAATTCTATTTGTATAGAAATCTATTAATAAATTCAGATATAATTTATTTTCTGTGAATTAATTGCTTTTATCTTATTTTGTATTACATTTACAGACAAAACAACTATTTTTATAATAAATAGTCAGTTGACAATAGCAAAATGAATATACCTAGATAATAGATAAATTATTAAAAAAAGCCAATAATTATACCTTATCAATGGATCTTGTCTAGGTGACTTAATTCAACAGAATTGGCCAACATTTTATCATTTCGAACCATTGATTACAATGAGGACAAAGAATCCACGAAATGACAAAACCACTGTTGAAGAGGCGACTAAATTATTAAACAATTTACTAGATTGCAATTTCGATAATTTGACCAAGGATTATTTATCGCCAATCTTCTGGAAAGTGGTATACTTTAGTTGGAATCAAGTGATGATAAAAACTGTAGATAAAGACAACATTCAGTTATTTAATGCAACTCTCAATCGAATAGTATGTGAGAGATGTCCCAATCGACTCATCAAAACCATTAGATTCGGTGTCGAAGACTTCTTGGAATTATACGATAAGTCAAGTTTCGTATCAGAGTTTTGTTTTATTCAATTTTTCAAAACGTCGTTCGCATTAAACCATAAATTATTCTTATATTCTGTTTTGAGGCAAAAATATCAGTGAATAGTCTGAGCTTAGACTCAAACCTCATTTAAATTTCATGAAAAATGGTTTAAAATGAAATTTCATAGTTTAGAAGACAACGGAATATCTTCCAAACCATAAACACTATTATTTTCGTCAAATGAATTAAATATTAGAAGTGTTTAGAAATTTAATATCGTTTTTGAAAAATGTTTTCAAAATTTCCATTCTTTTATCAAAAGGACAAATGGGTTCAGTTAATGATCTTTTTCTATATATTTTCAACAAATAAACTAATTTATGGACTTTTTTCTGTCAGAAACTCCAATGAAATTAGTATTTTTGGTTCGCGACCCGAGGGGTGTCATGAGCTCAAGATATCGGATGCAGTGGTGTATTAATAGTCCCAACTGTACAGATGTCGAAGTCCTCTGTCAACGAATGAGGGAAGATATCACTGCTTTAGTTATTTTGAACAAATGGTCAAATAGTAAGTATTGAAAGTTTTCCAATATTTGTATAACTGATTGGGTTTTTCCTCATCTCATAGAAAGCATAGCATTAGTGAGATATGAAGACTTATCCCTTGACCCGTTGGGAACTGTTCAAAGGTTGTACGAAAAGTTGGATCTAAAGTACACTGCTCAAGTTGATATGTGGGTTCGCGAGCATACGATGACTCCGGATGTGTTGTCAAACCCTCACTCAACAACACGTGAATCTAAATCTGCGCCTTTTGTGTGGTTTTCTCGACTCACTCTCAATGAAGTGATCGAAGTTCAAGAATACTGTTCCGATGTTATGCAGAAACTCGGATACAAACAGATTGTTGACATCGATTATGATGAGAACGACACTCAAGTATTTACTCATAACTACTCTTTGGACCAAATTCTGGAACAAAAGTTTCCTTTACATCATTTGATGCCTTAATTACATAAAGTGATACCATTTTCTCGGTTTATGTGTCGAAACGCAACTCATTTTGTGGAACAATAAGTGCTTTATTTAATTCAATAATTGCTCATTATTTTTATGTCGAACATAAATAATCTAGGAAAGCTATTTTTAGTAGAATTATTTCCCATTAAGTAAATTATTTACCATGATCAAAATAGATTCAAATAAAATTACTATAATTTTATTTATTTTAAAACTTTCATTATTTAAATTTTTTATTAAATAAATTTGCACATAAACAAGATAATTTAATAATTATTTGTTTCTAACAAGAAGATTCTATTATAGAACTTCATTAAGACGTTTTCACAGACGATAATTACATTAATTAAAAGGAAGTCATTTAAAAATATTCCTCAAATAATGAGAAATCAATTAATCGATAAGAAATATAAACGAATGGAAATCAATCGACAGTTAATTATCATTTCGTAATATTTAACTTAAGTTTCAGGAATTTTCTTAAATATCTATTAATAAGAAAAACAAACAATTTTTTGATATTAAATAAGTGAAAAAAAATGTTTTTTTTTTAAAAGTTTGGACCTTTTTATTTAAACACTTATAATAATTATTTAAAGCGACACAAAGAGTATATTTTGACAGTAAAAGAGTCAAACTTCTAATAATTCAAAGCAATGATAAAACATAAGTATATATGAGTTATCTATCAATAAGTAATATAATTGGATTTCAA
This sequence comes from Galumnidae sp. Gr-Ori-00277, assembly GCA_034700165.1. Classification (NCBI taxonomy): domain Eukaryota; kingdom Metazoa; phylum Arthropoda; class Arachnida; order Sarcoptiformes; family Galumnidae; species Galumnidae sp. Gr-Ori-00277. Next base: position 8,710 of record JAQIXI010001952.1, on the reverse strand, counting down.
AACAATTGAAAAGAATGTATTGTTTTACAGAATATGTTATGATTACAAAACGGATGTCTAAATGGAATGTGCTTGTTCATTGTAAACAAGATGCTTTCAAAAGCAATCGAAACAATAATTAAAAGAAAAACTTTTATATTTGAAGTAATAGTAAAAGATTCTTTTAGAATTGGCATAACTTAATCAAGTACATTTATTATTCTATTCAAACAAGTATTCAAATAAGATTTCTGAAATAAAACAGATTCTCGATGCTCATGCTCATTATAAGCGGATGTATTCAATATTAATTAATTTCTTTCAGCAAAAAAGTTGACAGGTTTTGCATGTACTTTTAAGAAAATTACAAATTATAAGTATCATGCTAGTTTTCAATCATATTGAAAAGTCTAGACTCTAGACATGAAACGCAGTTACATATGAAAAGGATCTAAAGATAATATAAAAATAATATAATATTCGTGTATTTATTCTTTGATAACAATTCTAATCAAATATAAACTTTTATTTTTATTAAAAAGGCTTTAGTTTTGCCATTTTTGGCTCATTTTGAACGCCTGTTCTCTTACTTCTACTATTAGTTATCTTAAACCAATCGATGTTTTGGTTGGCAACCAATCAAACCTTAAGACTAGTGTCGACTTTCTCTTGAAAAAGAGGGTCACAACTCATCGTTTCTATTCTATAGCACCGACTCTACTCTTGAAATGTGTTAACCACGAGATTCTTATGAGAATTTCTCCCTTATATTCCCTTATATTAATATTTTGTAATTCTTTTCTTTTAATCAATTCTTAGTTATAAATCGATATTAAGTGCAAAGAGAGAGTCAGTACAGGATTTTTATTTAGAGTTTGCTTTCAGTTCTTTAATTAATTCATAAATACTTTTTATATTCTCGTGATTTTCAACTCAAAGCAAAAGTTTTTGTCTTTTTCTTCGTTTTTACTTCAGTAGAGAGTCTTCTCTCAGAATAAGTGTTTGTTTCTATAATTAAGAGTCAATTTTTAAAACTATTTTTACTTTAAAACTGTGTTTTTATCGCAAAAACTTCAAAGAAAATGACCGCACACTTGGATGAGGTAATTATATAGAGATTATTTAATCTTTTAAGTAAGAGTCACTAATTCTGTGCCAATTATCGCTTTATAATTATTAATTAAGAATAAGAAGTACTTAAGACTGATAAAAAAAATGTGTCAAATTGTTATAATGTATTAAAGAATTATCAAGGTTAGTTTTCAAGTGTTTAATGATTTTGTAAAAAGGTATTATTCCTTTTGTAATTAGAGTTGTACTTGATAAATTGTCATTTTAATGCTAGACATAAGAAAAGTTTTGTATTGATCTTGCTGATTGGAGCATTTAGAGCACTACTACCCTGGTGGCAATTCTCTTATGTTTGACACATTTGTTTTATTCTTGAACTCTAAGGCCTGGATTCCAATTCTTGACGCAATGTGTGACTTAACTCATATGACTTATCGAGTTTTGTTTTAATAATTGACTCTGGTACAATTTGTACAGTTTTACCCTTACATACAATTGTGATATAAGTAGTGTTTTATAATTATTTCAAAATAATTTTTGGCTGACCTTCAGATACTTTAGAGTTAACTAATAGTTAATCAAATTAGCATTTATTGAGTGATAAATAGCTCAAATGTTTGGAATACAGTCCAACCCTAATATGATAGTCAATAATTTTTAAATCGATTTAACTGTATATTATAATGACCTAGTTCATATTTAAGATGCAAATAAATTCGAATTATTGGAAGAATTAATTTCGCTTAACTCCACAGGAATTATATCGGATAAACATTAACTTACTTGCTAATAAAAATCTGATTAGTAACTAGGTTAATAATAATAATAATAATTTTATTGATATAAAAGTAACTTGGATTGGGTCTGTTTTCTCATTTTTTCTTGCGCTAAATAGCAAAGGGAATTCCATAACTAGTATATCTGTATTACCTTTCATAATATCTTTTACCTTTTTTAAAAAAAAAAGATCTTGCAATTAATCAATTTTCATGAAAGTTTTCCCCGAAAATATATCTTTATATATATCTTTTTTAAAAATATTTAGAATGCACAAGGTCACTTTGAAGAAGTGCTAGTCTTCTTACAGTCCGATATCTTTTAAGACGATTTTTTAAAACATTTACTAAAATTACAATTAATTTATGATAACTAAAACCCTTTTCATTGGAGGCATTAAATAAGGTTTGACTGTAAATGACATTCAGTTACGTTTTAGTGATGCTGAGGACACACAACCATACACTCCCTCAAATGCATATATATAAATGACCAAGGTCTTTTGATGTTTGGGAAGTCTGTCACCAATAATCAATGAGAAGGATAACTGACGCCAACTTTTCGCAAAAAACTATCGAAATCTTTTCAATAATAAATTTATCGAAAATTATTTCTAAAGAATTAATGAATTGTTTAAACATTTTTAAATAAATTATCATAACTTAAATCATTACTAAATTGTAGACATCTCTGACTCCAGACTTTTAAAATTAATTCTAAGAAATCGTGTTTTAGACAGAAATCTCATTCGGTTTGTAATCAAAACATTATCTTTTTTTTTGTCGGAAAATATGAAAAATTATTCGTTGATATTAATTGAATAAATTAGAGACTAATAATCATAATGTTATCGAAACCTATTGATTACACAAAAACAGACCTATTCTGACCACTTATCTCCAGATTTATTAAAGTCATGTGCCGTCACTTTAATTGCAATCAGATGTCAATACTTCTGGTTTTTGTCAAAAGTTCTTATATTTCAAACGTTAAGAAATCGTTTATTTTTTCAATTTTTATAATTTGAATAACATTTGGCTTAAACTCAATTCATATCTTAAAACTATTCGATAATAAAAATGAAAACTTTTGCTATTTAGACATGACCTTGCTAATTTCCTAATTAATTAACAATAATGTATTTGCGTTAGCTTACCTTGCTAATTTTATTTTACAATTTCGAGAATTGTTGCGAACATTGTTTTGATTTAATCATTTTATTGTAAGTTTTATCACTTCTATTCGATGAAAACCTAATTGAGTCCAAACCACAGAATAGTTCATACATTTGTTGAACATTTGCTGACATTGAGACTACTTTTCAATGACAGCACTCTTTTAGTTATGAAATGAGTAAATAAATAAAAATTCTTATTTCAATAAAAAAAAGTGGTAATCGATTTGATATCTCAGCTTGGTACTATCTCTTGATATTGAACTCTTGGTAATATGTGTCATATGAATCATGTGATACGATATGATAAATGAATTTTTGTATTCAATACTTGTACTGAGTTTTTCTTGAAATGAGTAATGAAGCAAGATCGTTTTGAATAAATTATTTCTTAAGAAGTAAATACTCTTTTTTAGGTATTAGCGTTTCATAATAATCCTGGTTTCTTTAGCTTAAAATGTAAAGAGTAGAACGATTACATTATTAGCCATTGGCTATCTGTTCCTGTGAAATTGAGCTAGTTAAATGGGGATGCTCTAAAAAAGGTAAATTTTGAGTTAATTTATCACTTCTGACAAAAGTTGTAAACATTGAAGGGTTTATTCCATCACAAATTACTAAAATGTGAATTTAAAGATTTAGGTTAAACTAAAAATTTAACAAGGTAAATAAATTCATAAAAAATTAAACTAAAAGATAATATAATTAATTTAAATTTAATATAACTTTAATAAAAAAGAAGTTAAACGTATGTTATTAATATCGGATTTCAACTAAAACTTAATTATTAAAAAACAGAACATTTGGGGCTTAAATACATTTTAGATAAACATTTGAATTATAATCAAATAAATGAATTCAATGAAAAAGAGTCTAAACTAATGTAATGGAAATTATTGTTAATATATTTATCAAAACATTAAATACTTCTTAAGTTTAAATTAAATGAATATAAGTTCGGAATTAACTAAAACTATGGGTAATAATAGAGGGATACTCATAGGGGTAGGGTTGGCATCTCCTATTTATTTCTGATGAAACTCTTGTCCAGTAAAGATTTGTAGATTAATTAATATCAAGTACAGTTTGCAAAATTTTGATAGTTATATAGAATTTTAGTTGAAATAAAATTTGTTGTAATCATTTAATCTTGATAATTCATACGCTTCAACTCCATTAATGAATTATTTATGGTAATAAAAATAAATTTTTGGATAAAATAAAATTTCTTTTATCTTCGACTGAAAAACTCTTAAATAATTCAAAGGATTTGTTCATAATTTCAATAAAATGAGTTAAAAACAACTTTTAATTTATAAAACTATTGTTTGTATGAAAAGGTGGAAGAAATAGTCAAACCTCTGGTTCTGACGAACGAACAGTTGCAAGAAATTGAAATTTTATTACTTCGATCATTCAATGAAGGCCTTAAAAAAGACACAAACCCAGTGGCACCGGTCAAAATGTTCCCGACATTTGTAAGGGATGTTCCCGACGGGAAGGATAAATATGGTTCGCAATTGTTTTCCGAATTTAAGTCAATTAATTATATATAAAAATTCTTAATTAACAGCTGAGGGAAAATTCATGGCATTGGACCTAGGTGGTACTAATTTTCGTGTTTTACTTATTGAGTTGGAGGGCGAACATTTCCATCACGACTCTGAAGTTTATTCTGTGCCCGAAAAGATAATGCACGGAACGGGTGAAGAGGTATGAAATAGTTTTCAGTGCAAATATAAGATTAGATAAATAATTGTTTATTCATTTCTGTAATAACTTTAATAAGAAATGATATGATTTTTACTAAAAAGTTGTTCGATCACATCGCGTCCTGTATCTCATCCTTTATGACTCAACGAAAGTTAATTCAGTTCAGAATTCCATTAGGCTTTACATTCAGCTTTCCCTGCAAACAGGAGGGACTGTCCTCTGCAAGACTCACACAATGGACAAAGGGTTTCAAATGTTCTGGAGTTGAGGGTCAGGATGTCGTCCAACTGCTAAGGGATGCCATCGAGAAAAGAAATGTGAGCAACACTTTTGTTATTTAAAGGACTGGCATTCAATTGAAACTATATTAAAGGACATCGATATCGATGTAATCGCTGTCGTCAATGACACTACGGGTACACTAATGTCTTGCGCTCATAAAAACCGTGAGTGTAGGGTTGGACTTATAGTGGGTGAGTCAACATTAACTGGAAATTTCCGGCTATCAATCATTTAAATAAACAATTGAAACGGTAGGGACCGGAGCCAATGCCTGTTATATGGAAACATTGGAAAACGTTGAACTATTCAGTGAAGACTTCCCGGATGTCAATCAAGTGGTGGTCAACACAGAATTAGGAGCTTTTGGTGACAATGAAATATTGGATTTCGTTCGAACCAAATGGGATAAAGAGGTCGACGAAAATTCCCTCAATAAAGGAAAACAATTGTAGGGATGACTCAAATAATTGCTTTTAAGTGACAATTGTTTGTTTAGATTTGAAAAAATGATATCAGGGATGTATTTGGGAGAAGTTGCAAGATGCATACTTGTCGACCTCTGCAACCGTAAATTGTTGTTCGAGGGGTTGGGCTCAGACAAGTTGTTTACTCCAAAATCGTTTCAAACGGCATATATATCTGCCGTCGAATCGGACAAAGAAAATGAATACCTGTTGACCAGACAAGTGATGTCAGCCATAGATATAAAGCACTCCACACTTGAAGACTGTGATATCGTAAAACTGGTCGGAAAGACATCTCTTATATATTTTGTTTTAAATTAATATTTGATTGAATAGGTCTGCAAAAGAGTGTCGACCAGAGCCGCACATCTCGTATCTGCAGCGATGGCCACAATACTGAACAAAATGAATAGACCGCACACCACAGTAGGAGTGGACGGATCTGTTTATAAATTTCACCCCCATTTCCATAATATAATGGAGGAAAAAGTGGCAGAACTTTTGAAACCGAATTTAACTTTTGATTTAATGCTGTCCGAAGACGGAAGTGGTAGAGGAGCCGCTTTAGTGGCGGCCGTCGCCACCAAACAAGAACATCGAAGGAAAATCAGCATGGAACAAATGGGTCAGTATGTCCCTCCCAGGGATTCCATCAATAGGAAGAACTCGAGGAGAGAATTGGACGAATTGATGGCTAAAATTAATAGAACCAATTGGAACAATAATGGTTACCACAACGCATAATAATTATTGATTATTATTCCAAGGGGTAATTACCAAGATCTTTTGTTTGAGATATTAGTTTTTTAAATTTCATTATTTTTTTAGGATATATATAACGAAAAAAAACTCATTGAAAAAAAAACTGTATATTTTAAAGAAAGTTATTTTTTGAAATGTAACTGTACTTGTTAATTAGCATATAGATCTATAATTTTCATATTATACGGGAAATTTGATAAACATTAGGGAAAATCCATTTTTGCTCAGAATTGTTGTAACATTTTTTTTCCAGGACTCAAATGTTTTTGAATTAAAATTATTTTATTACTCAATAAATCTATTTATAAGAAAATATTGAATTAAAACACTTTTTTGTCTAAATTTTTCCAAATTTTGAAATAATGAGAAAATTGTGAGAAACTAATGACTATTTACACAACTAGTGATGAAATATGTGATCAACTGTTTTATAGGCAGTGCTGTGTTGACCTCTTCCATTGAGGAAAAGAAACTTTGACCTTGCTGGTACTGGACAATTTCTTTTAGAACTGGTTTACCTTTCCTTTGCAATCATTAGTTGAGAACTACTTTCTTATTAACCATTACTGTCTTCTTCGACATCAATCTCAACATCTGTGTTGTAGTCCTCAATGGTGTTCACCTGACAACTGAAGTCGTTTGTGTTGAAAGAGGTTTGCTTTTGATGTCCACCGTTTGTTAGTTCACTATCTCTTGAGTTACTGTCGTCTGAATTATTTCTTGAATTTTTCGATGAATCAAAACTTGTGGTCAAATCAATGACCAAATTCTGTTCGTCAGACATGTGTTGATCACAAGAAGAGTTAATAAGACTATTGGTTGAGATCGTATTGAAATTAAATCCCGAATTTGTATCCGATTTATATTCGTTTAGATTTTTGAAAGCTTTTGAGTCATTCTTTCCATTCGTAAACTTATTGGGATAGAACTCTACCTGAGCTCTATTATTGTGTGGATTCGTTTCTAATGTATTATTTTTGAGCTGAAAATAAGGATATATTTTAGTGGAGGAAATGTTTTAAATTAATTGTGTAAAAAAAATAAATAAAAATAATTACGGGATTAACAAAAATCTCTCTATTAATGGCGGCCTTCAATATTGGGAACGGAAAGTCGGGTTTCTTCAGTACAATCTCTTTCCACGAGTCGTTACTTCCACAGAACTTTTTCCTCGAAGAAGAAGACAGTGAACTCGAGCTCATCGAAGGTCTCGAGATTTCTGGGAATTTTTGAAATCAAAAGTTAGTTAATTAATTATAAAACGGGAAAATGAATTACTATTTATTAAAGTTGACGATTGGTTTATATCAATGTTATCTTGATCAATTATATTTCGTACCATTCTTAACTTGATAGGAGCTGACACTTCCTGATCTGAAGGCCGTTTTAACTGAAGATAAACAGTTTTTTCTTGAGCTAAAGATTCGGTATATTTGGGGGTCAGTAAAGAGATGCCAATGTGTCGGTATATGAATGCAATGACACCGAAGTCCTGCCATTTCACTGAATTCTTGTCATCGATTTCATAGAATCGGACTTCGATGTCATCTCTGACTACGAATGACGTGAAGAGCATTAATTTGGATCCGTTCGCTGCGATCGTATGAGAGGACACATCGATTACATTGAGTTCATTACAAGACTTTTTGTCGAATATGACGTCAGACACCACCGGTTGCAGTGGTATTGAGTATTGACCCGTTTTAGGATCTTCTATAAGAACTTGAAAGCAAAGTCTGTCCAATAAATATCGGAAATTAAGGCTTAATATCTAAAACAAAAGGATTTCATACCGAACAGCACTTAAGTTGATCTCAAAAGAAGATGAGTTCATGTGTTCAAAGCCACAGTCGAAGGGATCGATTTGAAGGGCTTGTCTTCGCTTTAATCTGACTCTAATATCATTTCTTTTTGCGCACTGAATACCCATCGATGGAAAGGTTGCGATCATATCTTTATTGTCGAGAATAAGTTTTGCGATACCATTAGCACAGCGCTCGCCCACCAAATTGTGGGGGTGTTGTCTATACGGGAAATCTTTGGTAACGCACGAAACAATTGCTAGGGCACTCCCAGAATAATTGACTACCTGGTTCAGTTAGCAAACATTCCGTCAGAAATTTAAGTCTTTTTTTGAGTTATTGTAATCTAATATCGATTAACTGTTAATCGTTTACATTTCTAAAGTGTACTTGATCAATATTTGATAAAACTTTATTAACCTTACAAACTTAATAGAGATATGAAACTTGCTAATTTTGAGTTATGGATATAAGTTGTATGTCACTAAAAATCATAACTTATAACAAGTTCATTTTTTGTAAATAATCATTAAGTTGAAACTATTATCTTGGTTAGTTATTACTGTTTTGATATAATAGAATATCAACAAGGATAGTCTGAAATTAGTTCTATCGAGGTGGCAACAAATAACTAGACGAGGTTTGACAATAAAAAACTGTAACTAAAACTTTAAATAATGTCAAAA
>JAQIXI010001951.1:0-11700 GCA_034700165.1 Galumnidae sp. Gr-Ori-00277 | reverse complement strand
GACATTTCGTTTCCATATTTAAAGTGTTTTTTGGGATAAACACAAACACAACTAAAAACCGGTAATAATATTGAGTCGATTTCTATACTTCAGACAACTTTTCATTTTATTCCGTAAATCATTTGTTTTGATTTGATTTCATGACTTAAATAAAAGAATCAAAAAAGTGATGTCTTCTAAAGAGACCAATACCTCAACAAAGATGATGACAGCAGTGGTTATCGCCACTATTGCTGTCATTCCTGTGATATTCTACGACAATAGACTACCGACAAAGACATTAGATTTTGTGTCCAAACTTTTCAACGGCGACCAAAAGCCAATTCCCGAAACAAAGCCAACTAAAGACAAATCAAATGAAGAGTTATTTCGGTCGCCGAAGGTATCGGAGTTTAGTTCGTGCGCTAAATTCTTGTCTGATATCCAATCCCTAACTTTGGATGACTTCTATCCCATCGATAATCAAAGAGCCGATGATTTAAGTTTAAAACAGATCTCAAGTTTTAATAATTTACATTTGGGTCCACGGATTCAATCAATTGTTAGAATGGATTACTTCAAATTTGTTAAACTAAATCTTCACCGCAAGTGTCCCCTTTGGCCCGACACTACCCGATGTGTCCTCAAGTAATGACAATTAACTTTAAATTAAAATTAATGTTTTATTAATATTTATTTAGAAATTTATTTTCCTTTTTTTTGAGTAAATTTTCCTCTTTTTTGAAATAAATGTTTGTCTCAAAAATGGTAAACATTTCCTGATTTAACCCTTTATTGCAGAGACTGTAGTATTCAATATTGCGATGAATCACAACTTCCGGAATCTATTAAATCAAAAGCCGGTAATCTTTGAAATCATTAAAAAAATATTTTCGATTAAATTTATTTCTCATAAAATGATTTTCTTTCCTAAAGTATTGAACGAAAAGAGTGCCGACGAGTGTCCGTCCGATTCGGAGCAAAAATTGTCTCAAATCGATCAAACGGTGCCGACGATACACATCGAAGCAATGAATACCCTTTTCGACTGTAGACAAGACGATGAAGAGGGCGCTCAATATTACGATTTGGTCCTAAACCCGGAGAGATTCACAGGTAATGTTCTGAATCAGTCATTAATCACTTCTAATATTAAAGTAATGACAAAATGTTTCCATTGATTTTGAAGGCTATAGTGGAGAGACTTCGCATCGAATCTGGCGATCGATATATGAAGAAAATTGTTTTCTTCAAAAGCAAAGCAATCCCTTCTCATTAGAGGCCTTCTGTTATGAGGAAAGGATTTTTTATAGGGCCATATCAGGACTCCATTCTTCTATTAATATACATTTGTCGGCCTTATATCATATGATTGACGGATCGTTTAGTCACAACGTCAAGGAATTTGTCAAAAGATTTAATGGTATGACTTCCTATCCCTTCCCTTTTATTTCATTCCATATATAGTTATTTGGTTTTCAATTATTTGTTTTATTTTTAGGACAAACCGAATACATAAGAAATTTGTTTTTCGTTTATTTAATTGAATTACGAGCTCTTCATAAGAGTGAGCCCTATCTCCTTAATAAAGTCAATTGGCAGTCAAGTGGCGATCAGTCCCTAACAAAAGAAGCGATCAAAGACTTGCTGCTAACAGTCAGGTCAGAAACAATTCTTATTATAAACATTTCGTGAATTAATTTCTTTTATTTTAATTAATAGAAAATTCAAATATCATTTCAATGAATCGATTTTATTCAAACAACAGCCGCCAACTGTTGCCCAAGAATTTGCACAACATTTCCATAATATAACGACAACTATTATGGATTGCATTGCATGTGATAAGTGCCGACTTTGGGGTAAAGTACAAACTCATGGTTTGGGCACTGCCTTCAAAATATTGTTGGCGGACGACATCGAGAAACTGAAATTACATCGACATGAGATCACATGTTTAGTGAATGCGTTGGCCCGACTCTCCAACAGTATCGCACAGATTGAAAATTTTGCCAAAATGTTGGCCACTTAATGACTGTTTTGTTATCACTATTTTAAATGTTTTCATGTTTTTATACATATTTTGAAAATAATTCAGAGTTTAAATTAAGCGAATATTAATTTATTTCTAATAATTTATTTGTTTTTAAATTTAAAATACATTTATTTTTCACAGATTTGTCATTGAATTTGAGATTATTTTATATTATCATTAAATTAATTATTTTCAGTGAGTTTTCAGTCAAGTATTCTATAGTCAAGTATTAAAAATATACTTAATTTTAATTAAATATGATTTTTACGATTTTAACAATATTTTTGTCACAGAATTTACTGAAGAATTTCTGAAAATGAGTTAAAAGTTTTAAAAACTATTAAAATATTTTAAGATTTTTTGATAATATCTTTAAAAAAATTTTGAATTCTTTTGATAAACTCTTTTAAACCATTTTTTAAAATAAGTAAAATTGAGTTTTGATTAACTGAAAAGAAGAAAATTTAAGAAAATTTCTATTCTCTGAAAGACTTATTCAATGAGTTTGAAGTGTTCTTAAGAATAGACAATAAGTGTTTCGACAAATAATTTGTCCTTTTCTTAGAGGTAAACATATGGCTCTCAATATCTTCGCAGCCATTAATTGAAGTTTAGGTAAACTTCAAATAACTAAAAATGTTGTTAAGATCACTTAAGCCAAGCAAACGATCCAATTATCTCTTATTCGCACTTTTAGTTTGAATATTAATTCTGTGTTCGTATGGATTATCGATTTTATTTTGATAAACACTCCAATCGGAGAACTCTTTCTGTAAAAGAAATCAATATTTTTAATAGAATTAAATTCTTTGATTCAATATTTTATACTTAATTTAAGTATTAAAAAGTGTTTTAAGAGCTAAAGGACTAAATATATGACTACTCTATGAGTTATGTGTAACTAATGAATGGTCAGAATATTGTGAGTCTATCATTTAATAGATATTATCGGAGGAAATGATTAGATAAATGAATTTTTTGAGTTATAATAGTATTGACTGCGAATAAGCAGTGATTGCATAAGAAATGATATTTACATCGTTAGACATTTGGCGGAACGACTGAAGCGTTTCATTTTTGCCAACTTTTTCTAAGTATTTGTGTCGATACGCCTGAACCAACTCAATAAAGTCATTACCCCTGTCATACTTGACCGCTAATTCGAGAGCCCTCTCCCATTTGAAAAGTTCCAAATTAAGGAGAATAGCCCTCAAAATGAATCCGTTCTGAATGACAATACTTTCGGCTTCTTTTATATTACCACAAATGAGAGCTATTTCTGCATTTCTGGCGTTTTTGTCGTTCAAACTCTGGATTTTTTGAATATATAGAACTTTATCGACTCTATTGACGGCAGAGTAGGCCATCTCTGCGATGTCCAGTTGTCGTCCGTGAAGAGCCATTCCGGCCAAAGTAGCCCAAAGAGCCCGGATGTCATAATTATCTTTTAGAAATTGACATAATTTAAGCGCTTCGTTCCAATGGTTTTGTGAGGCATAAGAATGCAATAAATTAACGAAAGGATTGATTGACGACGAAATGAGGGAACCGTCAGACCGTCGAATACTCAGACGATTACTTAAAAAACTAATGATTTGAGGGCTGTTATCAGTGAAATCATTGCTGTCTTTCTCGACAACAGCTATGGATAACAAATCTGAGTCAACAAAAGCCACCGTCGGGTATATCCAAACACTCAACCGATTGTTTTCTCGAATTGCGGCCAAAATGTTGGAATCGTTGTTCCAAATGAAACACTTAACCATTGAAACCAATTTAATTGTCTGAAAGATAGTGGTGTGCGTCGAACGGACTAAACTTAAGTATATGTCAGCGTTTTTATCACTGAACGCACAAATCCTTTCATTAATTGGCCCGAAATGGTTGAGCGCAACACAAATTATATCCAATTTGTGTTTGACTGCATTCACGCCTTCGTTAGTCATTTTGCCACTAATTGTGTCTAAAAAGTGAATTACTTTGAGGTCATTGGCGTCTCTCACAGCTATCGTATCAGAGCTTAGACTTTATCGAAGAAATTCTGTTAATCTTATGATTGAAACAAATTGAGTGCAAACCTAATGGTCTCAGAGTTTAAGGATTCGATTCTCATTCCAATCCATTTGAGATTCAAAAGTAGTCGTCCCTCATATGAGTAAAGAAAGACATTTGTGCTGTCGATTAGTATAAAATGTTTATCGCTCTGAAGAATTAGAGTAACTGTACTCTGCTTTAAATCCAAAATATGCGGTGCCGTCCAATTGTTGGTCTTATAGATAAAGCACTGACTCGTTGTTATGACAATCAAATGATTGAATTCAAACGATATTTTTATCACATAATCTCTGAAATCGAGGTCGTCCTCAACACCTGTCGTCACATTCTTTACGTGAATATTCTTTCGACCCAATACTTCCACTTCATATGACTTCCACTCCACTCTTCTTTCAATGACGTGAGAGAATATGACATTACCATTAGCACAGGCACCCGCTATTTGAGTTGAATCCCCCGACCAGCTCAGGCCAAATAGACTTTGAATGTGAGGTTTATCGAGTGAATGTGCCCAACCAAACTTATCGCACAGCTTTAAGGTATTATAGGATCCGATGGCAAACAACGATCCGTCCGGTGCCCACGACAGGGATGTTATGGGAAACTCATGAGTTGCGCTCATGAATAAGACTCTGCCTAAAGAATCCCATACTTTATATCTCCGGTCTTCAGCCCCTGATATTATCAGATCATTTGTGGAATTCCAGTCGACTTTGAGGATAACCCCTTCGTGTGCCTTCCATTCAATTGGTTTAGAATTAGGAGTCAACGGCTTTATTATAAGATTCTTATCAAAAGTATAAAGAATTTGATCGTTTTTTGGTGACCATGAAATGCAATACGTTGGGACAGGACTAGAGGAAAGGGTGGAGCGTAACATTCCACTTTTGGACCACACTTTGACGAGTCCATCCTCACCAGCACTGGCGAGGGCTGAGCCGTCGTGAGACCAGCGAATGGCCAAAACGGCTCCGTTGTGAGCGTCGACAGACTTTTCTATTTTTCCGACGCGAGATATGAAGTGATACTTTCCGTCTGAAGCGCCCAAAACTATCAAATCTGATGACTTCTGTTGAGTGGTTTTTACACAACAGTGCATATCAGTCGGGAACAACTCTTTGGGTAATTCCGCTAATTTGGTCGACTCGTGTTGTGAAACATTCCATAGGAGCAACTGATGGTCATCACCACAAGACAGCACTTCTTCAGTATTAACCCAACCGACACAACTCACAAAATCCTTATGAATCAGTTCCGGCGGAACGTATGTCTTGAACCGCATGTCTGTTGTCCGCAAATAAATTATCCAATTTTCTAAAGATGATATCTTCGTTACTTTAAATAATTGATCGAAAGGTATTCTCAGTTTTGCAGGAATACTATGGAAACCAAGGATTCAAAACAATACAATTGCTTTCATTCGATGATTTTGTTTGGAATATAGACTGAAATGATTTTTGAAAAAAAAACTAAACTTTATTTCAAAAGTATTAATGATTTTAAATTTGAATCAAAAGTCAAATATATTTCCATATTTTAATCAAATAAATGATTGAAATCCGATTCATGTCTTCGATTTTTCCCGTAAAATGATTTTTCTCGACTTTATTCCGATCCATTGGAAACGTTTCCAATACCAAACCACTAGAAATAGTGGCACCAAGATCAGAAGACTCTAAGGAAATATTCTGTTTTAGTTACACAATCAACAAATAAAGAATTTTAATAAGAAATGACCGATTAGTCACTTGGAGTAATAGGAAGAGAGGTTTAAAATGAGAATGAGCATGGTCTTTTTGAAGATCATTATTTCAATATTTGATAGACTTTTTAAAGACTAAAATAATAAATATTTGATTACATCGATTGACATCTTTTTGCGAGCGTCGAATTCGGGCTGTGCCGCCCAACTCAAGAATGTGGTCACATCTTTAGCCATTTGAGAGACACTGGCTTTCGTTCCGTCCGAATATTCAATGGCACCGCTGGCGAGTGGGGCCGTCATTCTATTCATTTAATCAGACATTTATTAATGAATGTATAAGTGGTCAGTTAATTACGCGAGAGAACCCCCGGGGAAATACGGATTAAAATGAGTGCCTTCGGGAAGTTTAACGCCTGCCGGCGGGTCTTGAAATCCAGTCAACAAAGAAAAGATGTAATCTTCGTTCCCGTGTCGGCCCAATACTATTAGTGACAAATCGGGTGGAAGTGAGCCATTGTTTGCCGCTTTAGCCGCTTCTTCATTAGGATAGGGATCAGGAAAATAATCAAAGAGTTTTCCTTTTCTTTTAAACATCTTTCCCTTGTCGTCGGGTCCGTCTTCCACTTGAATCTGAGCGGCTTCTTCTGCGGCCTCTTCTTTAGTGTGAGAAACGCCGACGAGTTCGCGATAAGCGACGTATTTCAAGCTGTGACAGGCGGCACAGACCTGTTTGTATACTTCAAATCCTCGACGAATGCTGTCCACACAAATGTAAACTAAAGGTTTGTATTAAAGTATTGGAATAAAACCTCTTGTGGTCAAACGACTTAAGAAATCCGTTGTGCGACCACTTGTATTTAGGGGAATGTAATTCCAGGTCCGCTCTGACCGCTTTCAGTGCAACATATAAACCAAAACTTGAACCAAATATAACTCCAGAAGTAATGAGAGTTCGGCTCCAATTGATCGACATTTTAGTGGACACTTTTTCAATAGATTTGATATAAATTACTTACGCGTCAAAGACTTAGCGCTTTCACTACAGTCTTCAAAATGCAATGAATTTCAGTAAAGAATTGAATGAATGCTTCCCTTATAAGCGATTATATCAATCATAGCATTGAAATTCATTTCTTTTATATATTTTATCCTAAATTCAAATATTATTATCAAACAATTTATGATTTTTTTTCATAATTTCGTTATTGAAATGAGAAAACAATAAATAATTTATTAAATGATTTCTACAAATGATTTCATTAAAATTAATATTTATTTCAATAGAAAATATTTGTTATAATCCTATGTTTTGGTACTAAATATTTGCAAAATTCAAACAAAACGTGTGAACACTTCTATTAAACAGAATCGGTTCTCATTCGAGCCCTTTCCAAATATACAGAATAAGCGGGAGAGCCAGTGATGGATAGACGAACGTTGGCTTTCATGGCCTCATATATACTCGTCTAATGAGAAAAATGAGTCCAAACTTCAGATCAATTGCTTTACACAAACAAATGTTAGTCCGAATTATCAATAATTAACCTTTGATTGAATCGCTTCTCTTCTACTTTTCCAACAAAACTCAATTAACGCCACAATCATTGCTAGAAAGAGTCCGCCGATTAAGATATAAAAGCATCCTGCTACATTTGACAGAGTCAGTTCACTCTGAGATGACTCCTATTTTTCAAAGAATATTTTTTTTTTTAAAAAAAGTTAAACAATAATCGGATATAAAATGAGGCAAACCTTAAGATCCTTAGTTTTGCACTCAGACCTGTCGTACCACCACTTGTTCTCGAGTTTAGTTAAGTCTCCGCTCTCTATGAGATTAAGTACCGCTAAATTCAGTTCGACTCTAATCACAAAATAATTATAATCTTTTGTTTGAAAAAATAAATTAACTTAATCTAACCTTAAAGGACTTCCTAAAGGTGTGGCCAAACCATAACCCTTTGCATCTGATTTGAGTCAATTAGCAATAAATGAATGTTAATGAGTATATAATTACCAAGATTACGGCCAACTTTCATAGTATCGCAGGGCTGGCGTTCATTTATATAATCATTTTGTGTGGACTCTAAACAAATATTGAATTAAATTCATTGACTTAAGAGTAGTGACAAACCTATAAGAAAAGCATATTTTCCTTTTGATTCTCTAACTCTTCTGATGCCTTCTTTATAAGAGTTGACAAAAACGTTAGGCTTAGCGCTCATGAATTCCCACATTCGAGAATAAACTGTTATTTTAGATTTCTATACGAATATTAAGGGAAAAGAATATCGGAATAAAAAGAGACAAAATTTTGGCGAAAAGAACTCACTCTAAAGAACTCCATTGTTGAGGAATCCCTCAAAACACTGAAAAGCAGTAGAAATTGATTTTTCTATTAGACTCGATGTGAGATCGAAATTACATTTTATGGTTTGCAGCGAATCATTGAATAATTTAGTTACGAATTATTATGGAATTCACTGAAATTGCTCTTTGAATTATAGGTAAAACTGTGGCCAATGGGTGGATACTATTCCTCTATTTCTTACAAAATATCATAAATTACCTCAAAATGAAAAAAATCGAAACAAATTTGAAAGAAAACAAAATATATTTGAATAAAATTCAGTTAAAATTTGTTTTAACCCGTATTCGACTTCTGTTTGTTTTGAGAGATCATCGGCTGAATTGATTGGAGTGACCATACGCTCAACAGTCAGAAAAGCCGCTAAATTAGCCGTATATGAAGATATTATCTACAATTTTAATCGTTTTTAAAAGCATTAAATTTTTATCAGAGTCTATAAACTTATTTACACTTACAATAAGAGTGAAGAACCACCAGACACTCCCCACTATTCTTCCTGATATAGACCTGTAGTTCAAATGAAATATAAAAATATTACTCAATTCTAGAAATCCTTTCTCTAATATGAGTGAATTGAGCGGAAAATTTCCAATAATTTTGATTTTAAAGAAAATTTAAAGGTTTGGTTTCCTCTAGAAATCGATTGTAGCAAAACAGTGATTACATCCCCGGCACGACTTCTACAATACTTTCTCAATAGACTTTTGCCATTTAATACAATTCAGTGCAAGACTTTTAAAGATAAGACAAAATAAAAAAACGAAAAAAAATTCTGTAAACGAGAGATACAGAAGTCAAGAACGAAAAGAACGACAAAAAGTTAATACCCGGGGAGAGTCTCTTATACTATGATTATATTCTCAGATATAAGAGCGGAATATTCAAAAGACATGCAATAAATTAGTTGAAAACCTAAACATTATTTAATACTTCGAGCGTAAAGAAGGAAAGTTAGGAAATATAATTTACTAAATAAATGAAAGCTTTTATCTGACATTTATTAGCAAAAGTCTACTGAAAACAAAATACAAACTCTATAGAAATAAGACTCTATATGAATGTGCAATTTCCTCTCCTTCTCCCTCTCCTTTTCACTCTCCATTTCTCTCCCATTAGTTAAACATTAGTTTATTTATAAAATGTTGAAACAAAGGAAAGGATTTTAAAGAATGAAAGAAATTCTAGTAAAGAATACTACAGAGGTTTGGTTTACTACTAAAGAGGTCTAATAACAACGAACAACAAGGAATTTGCACACCACTAGCAAATATATAACTAGTCCTACCTGGGACATACATCACACGACTGCTGCATAATGGCTCCCAGAGAAAACCCTACAATTGGGTGAAAATAATGTATCAGAAAGTTATGATAACAAATAAATGTTTGATTTGTTATACAAAGAGAGTTATTGAGCGAAAAATCATTGGAAACTTTGGGTCCGCTGAGAGTGTCCTCATATCGCCATTCGTGTGGAGAAAATCTCGAGACTAAAAACAATACGACAGAAACGCCGATATATGAGAGTATTATATACACCCATATCTCTTGACTCAATGGATTCATAAATGAGAAGATGCCAGGGTTCTTTTTCACTGGCTTCTTTATCATTATGGATATGCCTAAAGACATAAATGGTTTTGTGAAGTCTATGACTCTCTCTCGAGCAGATGTTATGGTTAGTGGAGCGATAGCTATATCCGCCTCCTATTCCGTTAAATATCAATCATTAGTTGATTGCATCGAATTCCAGTCGATATAAGTTTTAGAGACAAAGAGACCCACTTTTCTAATAAGTTCTCCAACCATTCCGTTCCAACCACTCGGAGACTTTGAGTCGAGACCACCGTATTTGGAGTCGTTCACAAGTCTTAACTCATAATTGAATCCCACAGTTTTGGCGATAGAATCGGCCAAATCTTTACAATAGCCCTCATATCTGTCATTTCCCTGTAAGACAACTCCCGGTTCGATCTTTTCCATGAGATAAGGCTCTTCCTGAGAGTAGTAAAGATAATTTCTAATTACAATTCTATATCTAATTCTCTCCAAATTGTGATTAAATCCCAATTAAGAAAAGTTTAATACTTTTCTCATAAGAGATAAGAGAAAAATAATAATTATATTTGTTTTACATTACATTCAATACAATAGTTTTCCGCTTTTAGAATGAAAACTGGAAAAGCGTTTGTGTCAGTCATAAGTCTATTGTGACACTTGTTTTGCACAGAATAAAACTTAATTAATGTCTAAATCTCTAAGGATTGTATAGAAAAATGTAAAACTTATGTAAATTATTTTTCTTTAATAAAACATAAGTCATATACGACTCACTAGAATACTGGTCACGATATACGTCTTGTTCTCAATATTGGATTCTTGGTAGACACGATGATATTTGCCCGGGACCAATTCCATGCCTTTATCTTCTGTCCACTGAGCAATCTATAAGAGGAATGCATTTCAGAAAAATAATAAATTTAAGTAATGAGTGATTTTGTGACACACTTTTGACATTTCGTTATTAACTGTCATTTCGACGATATCTATAGAGAAGTTTCTCCTAAAACCCAATTCACTGAATGACAAATTGCCGGTCAGTCCTTCGATTTCAGTCTAAGGAAAGAAATTTATCAAAAGTTTGATTCATATGAATATTGTCTTTAGTGTGAAGTAAAATATTCACATTACTTTTTTGATATACTTGGTAATTTTATCACCATGCTCCCATACATTCACCGGTTGTTTACGGCAATCAATTCCTTTCGATCCATTATTAAAAAACTCTCCTCTCCTGAAGTTATTACGAAAAATATCTGTCCTTTTCTTCAAAAGCCGATTATAAGCGTCTAAAAAGACTTTCGTTCCGTCGAACATAAGAGCGGTGTCGGCCTTATGTCGGGTGCGATACAAATGAAACAAATAATAAGATATTTTTTCAAAAAAATCAAATATAAAAAGATGTGAGGCTTTAGATTTAAATCCCAGTAAATCTATTTTTATACCGAGAAATAAGCCGTTCCGGCTCCGGGCCATCTCTGACTGTCCAAATTCTTCCAATTCTTAGAGAACTGTCTGAACTCATAAGTGTTTGTTTGTAAAATACGAAATCCCGTTATATTAATGGCACCGAATTCGAGGACCAGATTATTCCAGTACTCATCCATTATCTAAAAAATGTTAGTAAATATATAACAAAATCTTTTTTTTCTCTTTTATTATAATATATTCTGTTCTTAAGCGCTGACCATTTCTATCATCACTTCTATCAATGAAATGAAAAGATAAACTGATAAATGACTTGAAGTTCACAAATATTCTCATTTCGATTATTAATCTTAATTTCAATGCAATGAAAAATATTTAATAAATTTAGCAAGCTCAACTTTGAGGAATTTAATAAAATGTTTTCGGAAAAATGAAAATATCTAGGGCAAACATGATTAATCTTTAAAATGAAAGTAAAAAAATGATAATAAAATTGTGACGTGCCTTCGGGTTAACACATCACAGATTCAACACAATTATAAAAGAATGAATTTTATTCAAACTAATTGA
>JAQIXI010001950.1:0-11701 GCA_034700165.1 Galumnidae sp. Gr-Ori-00277 | reverse complement strand
AATAGTATCAAACGATTGCTATCCTTATAATGGATTTAATTATAATTTTATGACTCCTTTTTTATATAACTTTCGTTAAAATTTCGTTGAAATTTCAATCAATAAAATTAACTTTTAATGCATTTTAATAATAAAAATTAAATTTCAAGTAATTATTGGACTTTTTTTTATCTGATTAGGAATAGTTTGTAAATAATGAAAACTGTTCTATGAATTTTTGGCATATAATTTACTTTATTATCTGATCATGGGGAATTTTTTTAAAACGCTTTTATGGCGAATAATTTCAATTAAAATATTGTTTTTCTTTTATTTGCAATGAATTCTAAACTTAGAAAATGTTTTACCACTAATTAAATATTAATTTTTAATTCTAATGTATTAATGATTTATTAATAAAATTAATAACAAGCAATGATTGATTGACGAATAGATATAAGAATTAGTGTTTAAAAAGTATTTTTAATTCACAAAAATTTTTGAGACAAACATTTAAGTCAATGCACTAAAAATCACATGACTTTAAAGAAAAAACAACAACAAGAAAGAGTTAGGACGTTTTCTTCTAAATACATATAATATTTTTTATCTTTCCTTAAGATAAAACTATTTATTTTTATCAGTTGAGGGGACAGTCATTGGCGTGTTTTGAAATTATCACCTCTTAATCGATTGCAATGAAAATATACGACTAATTAGTTTTGTGTGAAAAAAGGTTTACTCTTTTTGAGCGCTACGTTTGGCAGAGACTGTAAACATGTTTTGTCATTCATTTCTTCGGCGACAAAAAAATAATAATAAATAATTGCATTCATCGGAGCATTTAATTTCGTGAGACTTTTTTTTGAAGCCCAGACACCCGCTCTTTACTTACCTGTGCTTTAATTTTTTTTTGTCTACCGTCAACAATAGTCAAGAGCGTATAGTCAAGGTATAAAGCTGTACTATTGATTTTATAATAAGTATCTTGTTCTTTGTATCTTTGTTCTTGATATTTTTTCTATTTCCTGTTGACATTTTTTTTGCTATTTTTTAAAATTTTAACTTGCTAAAAATAAATTTAATTAATGGCGCAGAAACAAGTACCATTAATTATGGCACCTTGGCTAATCCCTTGGGGTACAATCTATCATAAAATAGTTGATATCGGATATATTAATTGCATGTTTTTCCATATCATAGTGATTGTCGGCTCAGCACTTATTAGAGGACACCACACTTTTTAAGCCGTTCACAGTCTGGTGCTGTTTATCACCAAAAAAGACTAAAAAAATACTACAAAAGAAGTTGACTTCAGAGACATTTTAATTGACTAATAAATTGAGTAAATTATTCATAGCTTTTAAGTAAAGTTTAGGAAAAGATTTTTTTATTTAAAAACATTTCTTTTGTTTCTTTGCAATCAATTTAATGGCTTTTCTTCTGTTTAACTATTTATTAGACAATTAGTTATTGTAATTAAGCGTATAATTAGTCATTAATGGATTTTCTCTGGTAATTCAGTGAACCTATACACTTTTTAAAAAACAGCATTGCTTATTTTAAAAGGCTCTCACTTTCTAATAACATATTATGCGATTGTTATCATGGTAAGTTTCATAATAAAACAAAATGTTTGGAACTTTTTTTTACAATAAATTTATGAAAAAAAATGTTTTGTAATTATTCTCTCACTTTATATTTAAAGATAAAAATCATAGAAATTTTCGCTCATTTTTCTCATAAATATATAATTAATAGAATCATTCATTATAAGCAAGTGCAATTTTCATTATCCAGTGCCTTTAATAATGGGTTTTTTTCTTCTTATTTATTGCAAATATTTCCATTTGAATCCTTATATTTTTTTACGCATTTTTTATTTGATTTATAATATTTTGGCGAAGAATGCGATCATTAGTTTAATTAATGGATTATTTCATAATTTTTTTTAATAGAACTCTGTTTTGGAGAACAATTAAAGACTGAATTTTCGAGTTTATTATCAAATAAAATGCAAGGCTATTGTCAAAAGACATAGTACTAGGCTCTAGTCACATGTTTTAGTATAGCAAGTATTGATCTGGTGAATTTAAAATGATAATTTGAAGAAAAATTTCCTAATTTTAAAAAGAAATTATTATTCATTAAAAGTGCTTTTTAAATGATGACTTATCTTGGTAATTTAAAATTCAAGTGCATTATGACATTAAGGAAATCTTAATAAATATAACTTTTTTTAAGGGAAAAAAAACTCTACCATTAATAATAGTAATATTACCAAGATTATTTGTGCGCTTCAAAGAGTGGGCATAAATTGGCTTGTTAGTTTAATTAGAGATAGTTATATAAAATGTCAAGACAACTTAATAATTGCTTGTTAAATAATCAGAACAAACTGTGAGAGAGAGAAAAAAAAATAACATTAAATAAAATTTGTCTGAAAATCTAATTTATAGGAAAAAAATCATTAAATAATATTCTATTAACTTTTATTCAAATAAAAAAAAACTCTCATAACTTATAAAACAAATATAAATTAGAAAAACCTTTTTTTTAAGAGTAATTTAGTTTTTTAAGGGTTGAACTGTTTTTCCCTTCACTGAAGGCCTTCTCCTCATAAGAAATCATTTAATTTAATTTATAGTTTCATTGAATGAAATGTATTTCTTTTCCATTAAATAAGTGTTTTAGGTATGAATTCTTGATTAAGAAATGCCCGATTGCTTTGATAGCAAACGTAATTAATCAATGCAACTTTTCAACAGGAACATCAAACTTCTGCAAGCGCATACATATATGGTGAAACAGTTAATAATTTCAATGATTGAAGTAACAAGTACCAAAAAAATTATAGTCACTTCAATTAGTTATTTAATTGATTTAAAGTTTATTTAAATTTATTCAATCATTTCATACCAAAAGAGATATTAATATTCAAAGAATATTTTTCTCCAAAAAAGTAAACTAGTATTTGATAAATGATTGGCTCAATTGGAGTGACACAAACCAATCATTGGCTAATTATCCAGGCTATTTCTAAAATCTAATCAACTCAATTATACTTATTTGAATAATTGGTAATCAACTCTTTTCCAAGTTTTGCCTCTAATTTCAGTAATTATTTTAAGTAGAAGTAAAACACGAGAACTAATTCCAAACAATAATAACTAGTTTTTCAGATAAAATTACCCGAATAAACATTTGGAATTTTGCCCTTGAACATTTTATCAAAGAAATTACACGTAGGGTAGAGAGAGAGAGAGAGAGAGAGAGAGAGAGAGAGAGAGAGAGAGAGAGAGAGAGAGAGAGACTCATATCTCAAGTGATTAATTAATGATTAATAGATTATATGAAATGATTTTGTGATTCATTCGCTTAATCATAGCTTTTATGACGAAATTATATTTAAAGATTTGAAAACAATATTTTGCTGAACAAAACTACATGAATTACTGAAATGTTTAATTCATAAATACATTAATACAAAATACTATGAATGGGCTGAAAATGAGTCAAATTCCTACTAATGATTACAAAATAAGGGATACAAAATAAGAGAGAGAGAGAGACAGGTACTTTAAAATCAAGACTATTTATACGAAAAGTACTGTATTTTTGTTGCCCTCTAATATGAATTACAGTTAATCGGATCTATAATTACAAAGCGCTCGTCTATTAAACAATAGGCCCTCCATTGATTAGCAATTCAATTTGAGCTAATTCATTTTAGTTTGAATTGCATTGGGGAATTCATTAGCAAGCGTTGGCCACTATTCTAGATCAATTTGTGTCAAATTATAATCAAATTTAGAGATTAATTAGAATTTTTCATTTTATTTCGAAGTCCTTTTTCTAATGAAATGATTTAATAAATGACTATTTTTTTCTTCTTTTCTTTTTGTTTCTATTTTGGATTCCGTGACAAATGTGTCAATCATTTGAAGCCATTCCTCATTAGGAGATGGAAGTGTTGTGAAACACCTAATCATTAGATTTAATTTCCATCGTTCAGACCCTTCAGTCCTATCCTCACAATCTGTCTGTCGTTAACGTAATATTGTTTTTACTCTTTTTTTTCCTTTTGATTAATAGAAAAATAAATATAAAATAAATTAATTCTCAATTTTCTACATCTCTTAACAACTAATTGTCTTTTAATGTGAAATAAACAATTATACCATCCCTTGAACTGACTGTGCAGTCGAACAGGGAGTTGAACGAGCGGTTCAAAAGCCAAGAATAAATAAGAATTAGACAAAAAAATACTAAAGACAATAATAATAAGAATAAGAGCTTTGATTTTGAAATCGTCTTTAAAGTCATTACATTCAAAGTTATGAAATCAACGGAAAGGCTTTTCTAATGAATCATTCATTAGATTAATAGTTAAAACACTAATTATTTACTATATTAGGAATAGTCTGTAATTATTTTTTAATTAATCTGTTTATTCAATCATTTAATGATTCATCAAAAAATGAATTTCTCTCTTCTTTTAATAATAATGTTATTAATCACAAAATATTCACATTTTTTATCAAATTATTATCAAATATGTTATCTATAAATAGTATTTCATTCGTTCTCTCTCTCTCTCTCTCTCTCTCTCTCTCTCTCTCTCACGAATTTTAAATTAATAAAGGCACTATTAGTTTTAAAGATTAGCAAGTTTATTAGCACATTAACAAGGTTATTTTAAGGAAAAATAATCACGAAATTATAAATGATTGAAGCAAGCAAGCTTTTAAAAAAGAGCCATGATAAAATGAATGCCATTTAAAAGGCACCTTGCTAACTTTAATTTTTTTAATTATCCGGCATTAATATTGTAATCAATTTAATTGATAAGACATAGAATCCATTAAATGTGTGAATAATTAATAGATTATAATTAAATTCATTGAAAATTGATTTAATAATTTTTTTCCAAATTATGAGATAATTCTCATACAAAAAAGTGCATTTAAAATGAGAAAAGCAAATTCCCGGTTAATTATTAACTTGCATACAAAAGCTCTGGGAAATAACTTATTAGGGTTTAAAAGATAAGAAACAATTATTAAGTATTTTTTTCGCTAAAAAAAAAAGAAAAATCCATTGAATTTCTAAGACTTACGTCAATATTATATGAGATTAAAATCAATTAAAAATTGTTAAACAAATTTCTGTTCCAACAAAAAAAGAAGAATTACCAATAAACTTATCAGCAAAAAAGGACCTTGGATTCTATGTTCAAACTTTTATTTATTGCTTATTTAAATTAAAATTAAAGTCATAATAACTCAACGAATAATTAGATAAAAGTTTTCATAAACTCATAAAACAAATACTATTTTTCAACAGAAAAACACGTAATTGTCTTAAGAATAATATATAAAAAAATAATAAAAAAAAACTTATTCTTTAATGAATTTTAATTAAAGAATTCATTAATGAAATCATTCTGTTTTTATAATAAATTTTTCAACAAGATAATTTTTATGAACTTAACTTATCATTATTTGTTAACATTTTACTAATGAAACTCTTGTTTTTAAAATAATTGAATTTAATAATGGATTTTCAGCTATAAAAATAGCAAGCTTAATTAAATTGGTCTTGAATTAATTCGGGTCAAATAACTTTAGACGTATGACGACCTTGGTCATGTCATGACACTCCTGGAGACTTAAGTAAAAAATGAAGACAATCACTCCTAGAGTCAAATTTAATGATTGAAAAATCGATATTTTGATCATAAAAGTCAAGTACCGGGTGGCCCAAAACGACCTTCATTTTTAAAAATTTTATTATTCGAAAATCACAAAAGATATTCAAATCAAATAAATTGCTATAAATTAAGGAATAGTGGGCATTTTGTTTTTAACAATTTTGAATTTAATCACAATTCCTATTTATTTATAATTTTTATAATTTCTGATATTTTATGAAATTTTAAAGAAATTTTTTTTTAAAAACATATTCGAATTACTTAAGATAATTTGGTGAAATTCGGTATATCAATACATGATTTTGCACTACTTAAAATAACGAAGTTTCATTAAAATTGGTGGTATAATTTTGGAAGAATATAAATTTAAAAAATTTAATTTTCAAAATTTCAATATTTTGATTCTAATTTTTTTCGAAACAGATAAGAATATAGAAAAACAAAAATATACGTATCAACTCAATTTTGATCTAGTTTATAAATTTTTGAAAATTTTAATTTTAACTATTAAAATTATTATAAATTTTTTTTAAATTTATAAAATATCAATAATTTAAAAAAATAATTTATCAGAAATTGTGATTAAATTTAAAATTGTTAAAAATGAAATGCCCACTATTCCTTAATATATTGCAATTTATTTGATTTGAATAACTTTTGTAATTTTTGAATAATAAAGTTTTTAAAAATGAAGCTCATATTGGGCCACCCGGTATATTATAAACTAATTTGTGCAATGTATAGGGAGCTACCAAGCTAACTTTCCACTGGATAATATTAATCAATAAAAAAGATATTTTTAAACTTCAATATTTTAGCCATCGATTTCTTGGTATAATTTTAGAAAAAAAAATACAATTTCCCTGATAAATAACTTGGTAATATAAAGAAATACAGTTAACATTTTAAACTAAATGATTAATTGATGGCAAAAACTCATTGATTTGTTCTGAAATCCACTCCTAAAGTGGTCTCACCCTTAAAATAGTATTACATTAATGAAATTCCTCTCTATTTTAAAGTCAATGGCAATTCTGGAACCCTTTTAGAGAAGAGGTTTTACTGTATTATATATATTAATAAAATTGTATATAAAATTCAGTCACTCTTCTAATGATTTATAGATTTTCTCCAAATTGAGTCAATTTCTCAAATTTTATTCATTATTTTAATAAAACTTCTTTTAGTGATTCTTTTGACGCAAACATACTCTTAATGAGTGGTTTTCACACGAATTTCTCAAAAAAAATCTTTAATTTCTTAATTGAAGGTCACTTATATTGGAATTATATCATCTATTTAGAAACTATACTTGAACTAGATAATTTATTGATACCAATTGAGGCTGGTGATTATGCTAGTTTAATTAATTAATTATGACTTACCGCAAACCTGAGGCAGAAATGGATGAGCGCTTTGTATTAGCCGTTCGTCGAATGGCCGACAATACAATTGATTGCAATAGTATTGAGAGCTACTGAATGGTGAGGTCTGTATGGCTGAGCCGCCAAACGGCACTCTATCAGTGGCTGAATTGTGGCTATCGGTTAGACTCGACCGCAAACTCAAAATTGTGTTCGAGTCGTGAATACTGTCCGCAAAGCGATGACTAATTGAATGATTGATAACAGAATCTGATTTGTGATTCAAATTTGAGATGAAATTAGTGTTCGCATGACTAGTGTTTATGTGGGCGCCGCCGCTCTGAGGGTGTGTCATATATGAACGAAGAATGCCTTCATTTCGGGCCAGAATATCAGCCGAACCCTCAATACTGTCATCGAGTATTTCAAAGCATTTACTGCTGGTATTACTATTATCGTTGACAGGTTTGTGGCCATTCAGTGGTGGTGTGGGTGTGGGTGGCGGTCGGGCAGGTGGTGGTGGTGTCGTTGTGGATGTGGTGGGATTTTTAAGACACTTATCTGTTTCGTCAGAGTCTGATGTGTTTCCACTGTTTTTGTCATAATTGCCGACCAAAGAGTCGATAGAAAAGGCGTGATATTTGGGTTTATAGATATTCTTCGGCCGTTCGCTCACAGTTCGGACAGGACTATGGTTCAGATCACTGGTATCTTTTGCGACGCACGGCATCATTACTTCGACATTTAGAGGAGTGACCCACAGATACGAATGAATGATGTGTTGTAACGCTTAAGTTAAACAAAATATATTATGAATGAAATGATAGAAAAACTTTTATTAAACAAATCACACGATTTTTGAGCTCAAACTTCAAACTTTTATATTAAAAACAAGAGTTTTCTTTTCTGTTGGAAACACTTTTCCTCTTTTTTTTGAGTCAAATCTTCACAAAAAATAAGTCATCAAAAAAAGTGATGAAACAGTTTTGTAACTAAAGAAAAACTATTTGAATAAAACTCGTGTTCTTCACAGCGAAAGAACTGATACTAAACTCTTGATTTTAGTGAATGTAGAGAACAGAATATGTCTCTAATTAGACGAAAGAGGTTTGCGGTTAACTATTTGTAAGTCGTGTCGAAACAAACACTAATTTAGTTGAGGTTTTTCTCGCTCTGAGATTCTCCTCTCCTCAAGACTTGACTGTTAACGACTGAAATGCTTTCCTTCACTTCTCTCTCTTTCTCTCAGCAGCGGTTTCGTCACCGGTTAGGCCAGTGCCTACTTTTCCCTCTCCCTCTTCCCAGGAGTGGCACAAACACACGTTTAGAGAGCACCTCATTTTTCACAAGTTTTCCTCTAATTAATAACAAAATAGAATATTCTCTCTCTCTTTTGTAAATTTGCAAGAATATTCTGTGCTAATAACACTGCCATTAATGAATCAATTTTATTGATTTAATTAATTATGAAAAATATATTTAATGACTTTTTTGTGTTTTAAAATAATTATTATAAAAACGTATAAAAAAGTAGTTTTATATAAATCCTTATATATTCTTAAAATTCCATTAGAGTTGAAATTTAATAAAATATTTATTTTTTTACAACATTTCCGTATTTTAATTGAGTATTTAATTTCGTTTAGATTACCCCCACTTTGGCTAAAGATTTTTAATTAAAATTATTAATTAGAAAAAAATTAGTTTTTTTGCCAAGATAATATTAGGAAAATTGTAAGTAGAAAATCTCTTTATATTAATAGAGAATTTTTCTTAAAAATAACAATTTTTTTAATTAAATATCAATTTTTGTGTAAATTTAAAGATAATATCTTTTGAAAATCTACTTGAGACAAGTAGAAGCTAGCACAAAAATTTCCAAGTATTTCCATTTGCAAGAAAGTTTATCCTTAATCTAAATATATTTTTTATTACATTATTTTAAATGAGCAATATCCTTTTAGACATTGATCTCTAATAAATATTAGTTCAATGAGCAAGCTAATAATAAATTGCAATTTGATTGAACACCTTTTCCTATTATTTTATAATACATTTATAAGTATTGTTTACCTTTGATTCTGCGCTCAGGGCGTAACACTTATTATTCTGAGTTAATAGATATATAAATTCATATAAATTATTAATTTAAAAGAGTATTTTAAAAAAACAACTTGATATAAATTACATAAAAATTTACGTCCACCTTGGTGATGCCACGTTTACAATCACGAGAAATCAATCAAACTGTAAAATTTCACATAAAAATAGGGATTTTTCTAGTTAATAGTACCTGACACAACTTTACAATTGTACATTAGAAATATGAATCAGCTTGGTGACTCATACTGACATTCGAATTTTGACATATTGCAAGATTATATCTCTGATATAAAATATATCAATTGTTATTATTTGCATCAATGAGACCATACTATTAATGGAAATTTAATATAAATAACAAATTAACACACTTTCCATACCTGTGCCATACCTTTCCATTTGTAATAATGTTTTATCAATAGATTTCTCGATTATATAAATATATTTATTTCTATAGCAATATATGAATACTTTTTTCTTTATTCTCGAGTTATATAGAAATATATATATATTTCTTTTATATTTATTATAATTATAAATGTTTTCACTTTTATTACTGTTATAACTATTATAATAATTATTAGTTTAAGCGATCAATTCTGATATGGAATTAATTGATGGTAAATACCAAGAGTGAAAAAATTGGGTTATTATTTGTTATTATTATTGAAATACAATTTCTTATTAAAAAATTCATTTAATTAATTTCTCCATTTATTTTTGTTTCTTATTATAATTCACCATGATTAATTAATTATAGCTATTTATGTTTTTTTTATGTAACAAGCCAATGTTACAAGAATATTATTTTCCAACAAGGTAATTATTTGCCAAACGACTTCTATTTCGAAACTATTTCTGTCTTTAATTATTTAATTAAATATTATTTTAATTTCCTCGCAATGAGAGAGAAAAAAATAATTAACTAGAACAATTGATTTCTAAGATGAACAATGGCCTTTTTACAAATATCTAGGAGTAATGTAATTTTACTTTTTTCTTTCATTATCTTGGTAAAAATTTAAAAGTAAAATTACATTTCATTTTCAATGTTTATAATGATTTCATTTTTCAATTATTTAAGTGTTTTTTGACTATTGATTAATTTATTACCTTGTTAAAATAAGACTCTAAGATTGAGAGCACAGGTAGTAGTGCTATAAAAGCTATTCTGTGCTATCCCTGTGCACAGCTATTCCAATAAAGTCAATTAAATAGCAATAATAACTTTATTTCGTCGAATAGACAAACGCTTTGTATTCTAGTATTGTTTGTAGTATTAAATGAATAACAAGTCATTTGTGGCGACAAATCGATACCTAATATTTCATAAATTATCAATTTGTTAGAACCTATTGAATGTAAAGAAATTGCCTTGTTACAAATATTAATAAAGCCATTTATATTTATTATAATAACATATTATAATAATTATTATAATAATAACGCAAAAAATAATTCCGTTGTCATTCAAAAAGTGAATAATTATTTGATAGATATTATAAACCTATAAAATTACTTTTCTTTTTCTTTTTTTTCTATAGAAAAAAAGAAAAATAATCTTGGCTTTAAATTTAGGATTATCTCGATCTTAACGCATGAAAAACTAATTAAATTTAAATCTTAGTTTAATTAAATTTAATATTTCACTCGATTTCAATGAAAATTGTAATAAATTTTTATTAATCTAAAGGTTATACAAAAAATTTACTTCATTTAACAGCTCTCTCTCTCTCTCTCTCTCTCTCTCTCTCTCTCTCTCTCTCTCTCTCTCTCCCTCTCTCCCCTTCAAGAGTTAATTAAATAAAATGACATAATTTCAAAGCAAATCAATGAACAAAAAAAAGTATTTCAAATGACATTCACTGCAAAACGTATGCAATGAGACAATGATCTGAATGTTAATTAAATTTTATTACACAAAATATAAGACTATTTAGAATCCAATTATTAATAACTGTGAGAATCAAAGACTGATCCGAAACACTTTTCTATAACAAAAAAAAGTTTATTTAATTCGCCACAGATTCAAGGCTCGGTTAATTAGGCTAGGTAACCTTTTTTGTTACTTATCTAAGTTATTATGGAAAACCATAAAATGGCAGTTTTTCTTCTTCTTAGTTTAATTTCTCTCCGGTGAGTTTAAATTCATATGTTTTGCCGAAATGGCTTTTTATCGTCCAATTAATCCAATTTCCAGGATATCAAACATTAAATTTAATTTCAGTAAAATATCTTTTATCCCTTACTTTGAAATAATCGCTAATAATTTCATCAATTATTGACTGATTGGATGACTTTTTTAAATTAGTATTTATTCAATGATTTTAATATTTGACTCTAATATAAGTGATTTGGAAAAAACTCATCCATTAATGAGTTTAATTAGAGATAAAACTTTTATATAACATATGATAAGTAATAAACTTTTGTATTATATTTTGATTTTTTTCTGTTTTTATTTAAAACATTTATTGTTTGCAATGCTTTTAAAATTTAAAAAATAGCTTTTATTTGGAAATTCATTTATCAATTTTAACCT
>JAQIXI010001949.1:0-11701 GCA_034700165.1 Galumnidae sp. Gr-Ori-00277 | reverse complement strand
TCAGATTCGCTGACATTTGTTTGAGTCGACGACAAACAAGTCTTTAACGTATCGTTTGTTGACTCCATTTATGTCTAAAATAAATTTCATTAATATTTTTGACAAGATTGTTTTTAACACAAAATGTTAAATTTTTAAGTTTTAATTATTCACTAAAAACTAATAATTAGTGAAACTCTGATTAATATCTGTTTCAACAAAACTATATTATATTCTCAACAAAACAGTTGTCATTTCCTGAAAGTAAAACTAATATTAAGTTAGAGTCTAACTGTTAGACTATGCCTAAGGGGACTAATGACTGACCTAGATTTGATCACAGAGTTTAACTCCAAATTGAACCTGACCAATTTGCATATCTAACCGAAACTAACCAAGGTAAATTTATTTGAACTGATAAAACGGTTAACAAGTTTGAATTCTAACCTAAAGTAAAGGCTATTCTTTTTATTCAGGATTATTTTAAAAATGGTCTAATGATTAAACTCTAATCTATGAATGGACTCATTTTTAATAAAATT
Organism: Galumnidae sp. Gr-Ori-00277; assembly: GCA_034700165.1. Lineage (NCBI taxonomy): Eukaryota > Metazoa > Arthropoda > Arachnida > Sarcoptiformes > Galumnidae > Galumnidae sp. Gr-Ori-00277. Next base: position 11,180 of record JAQIXI010001949.1, on the reverse strand, counting down.
TTGTTACAAATGTCTAACAAATGGACAGAACTCACCATTAATTCTGTTAAAAGTTATTTCTCGTATTCACTAAATCACTAAAACATTTTCAATAAATTGTTTACAAAACAAAAAACCCTTTCACTGCGTTTGCGTTAAAACTTTATTTCCTTTCATACAAACACTTCATATAAATAACGTTTTCAGAGAAAACTTTTATTTAAAATATGAGAGTAAAGTGAGAGTTGTATTCGTGTTTAGAGTAAAATCTCATTATTTTCTTTAAAATCTTTTTATTTTAATGAAATAATTTGATTGAATACAATAATTGTATTAATTATTAATACAAATTACTCTAAAAATATTGTTTTCGTATACTTTTAAAGAAAAAAAAAATTTTAAAAATGTGTTTAGAAAATGAAAAATTAATTAAAGGAAAAGTTCTATATCTCAAACATTTCCTAAAAGACGGAAATATACCTTGGCAATTTGACACATCAAATAGAAAAAGCACTCAATAAGTGGAACACATCCTATATATCAAAAAATATTGTCATTTCGGGTGTTAGGCATAAGACTTAAATTTATTTATGAAGTTTCATTTTTATATAATTGATCAGTTCTTGTGCATCTTGTACGATTTTAATATTACGTATTCGTCGACAGTTTTTCATTAATTTTGTTTCAATATTTTGTTTAATGGCTTTGTTTTTCACTTTAATATCAATGACTTCGAGATCTGAGAGTCGACTAAATATTTCTATCGTTTCTTCATTTGCATCAATAGTTGAGTCAATTGTTAAAACTCTGAGTTTCGGCAGAAAGACATCCATTCCGTTGAAACCATTGGAGTTAATATAAGTTTTATTAACTGTCAAATGAGTCAAACCCTCAAAACCATTGAAAAACTCAAAGTTTGGCCGAAATTCTTTAGTTATGTGAGTGAACCCAATTTCAAGTCTTTTTAAGCCTTTAAACACTTTTAGTGAAGACAACGGATCCGATGAAGGAATTAATTTACACGAAATACTCTTTAGATTAAGACAATTGTCTGCCATTCTCTTCAAAGAACTGCTAAAACAGTTCTCATTTAAGCCAATAATTGAGTCAATCTTCAGTTCTATTAAATCCTTAAGTTTTGAGATATCATTCAATAAATCAATTATTTGTTGTGAATCCAAACGAAAGACATTGAGTTTAAGATATTTAAGACTTTTGTTGTTTTCGAGTAAAGCCTTAAAAGCATTGATTTCGGTCTCAGGAATAGAGACATAAAGATATGTTATATATTTGAGTCCAAACAAATCCGAGATTTCGAGTCCAAAATGAAATGAATTTCCAATATTTAAATCATAATCGCATTTAATGTTGAGTTGTCTTCGAGAGGAAAGTGTCTCACAATTGATCTCATATTCGGGATTTTGATCCAAATGAAGAGTAAATGCTTTTGAGTTTATTTTTTTGATTAATTTATTCCATAAAATCTCATCAAAAGCCAAATCAGTGTTGAATTCAATCAAATTATTACAGTATTTGTATATTAAGTCAATTATCTTCTTTGAGAGAAGTCGTTGTGATTTCAGCTTAAGAAGAGATACCAAAAACTTAAAGACAATACTCTTAATATTCTGACATTTTTTTAAAACCGATTCAAAAGCCTTTAAATTGAATTCATTATTAATGAAAAAGTATTCTTCAGAAGTGTTCCGATTAATCCAAAGATAGTGTTGTCTCTGAAATATAGTCCTCTGGAAGTGTTTGGACACACATTCGAGTCTCAATTTGTCTTTTAGTGGCAAATATTGGAGAATAACTTCAGACAAATCATCACAAATGCGTTCATCAAATGAGTGTCTCTTTTGTGAATCACTTTCAACGCAAAGTCTTTTTGGTTTACTTAAAGACATTTTAAAATCTTAATTAACTAATAATTAATTAATATTTAATTCAAAATAAATTAAATGAAAATAAATTATATTTTGAATAAAACGTAAACAAAACACAAACAAAGAAATTGTTTTGTTATTTCAGCGCTTAAATAAAAACTTTAAACCCCAAATAATTTATAGAATATTGTCATTGAAAAGCATTAGAAAAGTCAACAAATATTTCTAATAATTTATTTTATTTAAAAAATGCTTACATTAATTACGTCTTCAGACTGTAAAACAATTTTTGTATTTTAATTAATTTAATTCAAATAAAATTATTGAGAAAAAGGAATAAAAGAATTTATAAAAAAAAGAAATATTGAAAAATTTATTCAAATTTTGATATCAATTCTTGTGATTCGTTTACACTTCTCTTTCAGTTTATTTTCGATTCCATGTTTTGCCGATTCTTATGTTACCGTAAACTCAATTGTTTGATGGTTTATAAAATATCATCAAGTCAAGTTTAGTACTAGCATAAACCCCCAGAATAATCAGATAAGAATCCCTTTACATAACTTAAGACATACTTTTAATACACTAAAACCTCTTTAAACACTCTTCAAGTTCTGAGACACTGTTGGGACCAACAATCTTGTTCAGTTTAGTGAGGTGTTCAGTATAGAGAGGTTTGTATTAATTAGTGTTAAAAATATAATGATTTAAAAATAGAATTATTTTTAGCAGTTATTACAGTAATTTAAAGTAAATTAATGTAATTTAACACAAAAATTAGTTTTTAGAGAAATATTGAGTGATTTTCGCTGGAATTTTACATTTTCTGATCTTCAGTTGAGGCAATGAATTAGTTAAATGTAAAAACATTTTTGGTGTTTCTTTAATAATGAATGACTGGATTTCATTCAATTTTTCAATAACTAAATCAAAGTTTAAATCAGAATTATTTAATTTTAAAGGAAATCGTTTTGTTCACTATAGAGATGTGTTGCCATTCGGACTATAATTTTGTTTTCAGTGTTCAGAATAAAGAGGTGTTCCGTTTAAGGAATATAATGGGTTAGTATAGGGACTCAGAAATCTGTTCAGTTTAAGGAGGTTTTAGTGTATCGAAAATTTTAAAATGTACACAAGTTTTAACTTGATCATTAGTAATGCATAAAACTTACAAATGATTTATTTACCACTAGAAGACAAACTAAGACTCGAGTCTGGATACAAACATTTACAGAATCGAGTCTTAGTTTGTCCTTTAGTAGTAAATACTGTCGAATATCTTCAGATGAATTATCGCAAATGCGTCCATCAATTGATTGTTAATTACAAGTGTTTTGTTTACTTAAAAATAACTTTTTTTTTAAATACTTTGAATTTATTAATATTTAATGCGAAAGAGTTACCACAAACTTAAAGACAATACTCTTAATATTCGGACATTTCTTTAAAACAAATTCAAGTCTGAGTCTTTTAGTAGTAAATATTGAAGAATATTGAGACCATTTGACTATTCAAATGATGAACGCATTTGCGATAATATTTTTCAGATAAATCATCGCAAATGCGTTCATCAAATGATTGTCTCTTTTGTTTATCACTTTTCAAGTAAATAAATTATATAAAAGCTTTGAATTTATTAAAGTCAAATCTCAAGCATTAAGAATTCGAAGCGCTTCAAGAATTAAGCAGGTACTTACCATAATTTACTTCTTGTCTTAACCTTCCTTTAACTATTATTCAATTGTAACACAAATATTTATTGTAAGTCAAGTACTTATTCTTTTTCAATTATGCAAAATCCCAACATTATCAAGCTCAATTCAAAAACATTGATTTATATTTCATTAAGAATAAATTGCCAAAATTTCACCCATGTATTATAACCAACCTTACGATTACACAATTTATAAGCTCTAAAAAATAATATTTCATTTTCAATAGACATAATTCATTAAAAAAAACTCTAATAATATAATTCTTAAAATAAATATCTTTTTCACTCTAAATATTTTCATATTTAAAGATAATATTAATGTTTTATATATTTTATAAAATCAAATTTTTCAAACTATTTATTAAAAATTAAATAATAGAGGATTTAAAGTTAGTTTTAATAATAAAACATTTACTTAAGTTTTAAATTGATTAAAATAAAAACACAAAATATTTTAAATTAAGATTGTTTTAAATCAATGATTTGTATATTCGAGCTCTAATCTCAATCACCTGGACAATTCTTTAAATCCTCAAAACTGCTGCATTACAAGATATGATTTATTTACCATTAAAAGACAAACTCAGACTCGAGTCTGAGTACAAACACTTATAGAATCGAGTCTGAGTTTGTCCTTTAATAGTAAATATTGTAGAATATCTTAAGACAAATCATCACAAATGCGTCCATCAATTGTTTGTCTCTTTTCAAACAAATGCTTTGTTTAGTTAAAAACTATTGTAAAGCTTCGATATTATTATTAATTAATATTTAGTTCAAAAAAACAAATATTTTTAAATATTTTACAAGAACATCTTACAAAACACAACCAAATAAACCACTTTTTATGGTATTGTCCTACAGTTTCGTCTATTATCGTATCGTTATTCAGGACAACACGTTATACTAAGAATGATAAACTAATACACTATATATTACTCCGTAAAAGTAGTGAAAAAGTTAAAAGAGGTGTTAACGAAGTTATATTTAGTAATATTATATATAATATCAAGAGTTATGCTAACATTACCCGACTTACAGTCAAAGAGGGAAGAATTGTCTTAAGATTTATCAGATCAAAAAATAGTTCAAATAGTTGTCAATCAAGAAAATAGATAGAAGTCATAGAAATAATCAAACAAATTGAAGTAATAGTCTAAATGATAGCAAATATACTGAAACTAATGATTGTATTAATTGTTTGAAATAATTCTTTGCTCAACGAAACCCTCAAATATACTGAATATTATCTACTGAATGATATAACACAAGAAGTAATTAATTAATCTTAAAATTATTTAAAACAATAAATTTCTGATTATTTCTCTAAATAAAACTGAATTCACATTTATATTAAAATGTAATTTCAATTTAATTAACTGATCGATTTTGTAAACTAATATTTAAGCACCAAGGAAATTTACAAAAACCTTTATCCAGTATAATTATAATAGTTTTGCTGTGGTAACAAATTTTCAGATATGACCTAGATTTTTTGCTTACCTCACTATACCTGTCCATATGTAATAATTTTACCTGACTTAACCAGACAAAGAATTTTTAAGGCGCCAAACCAGGGCCTCTCATTTAGCCACAGGGCTTGAAATAATTGTTGAATGCACTTACAAAGAAAATTCACCAAGAACTATATTAATATAAAACATTTTTTTTAAATATTAACAAAAATTAAACCCTTTTCAGTGAACTTTAGAGTTGTTTATTATAAATTATTATAAGAAATTTTGATTTAATATATGATAATTAATTTATTAATACTTTACTTACTAATTTCAAATAATGCCATATATCATATATGATATATGAATAGGTTTTATGTGCTTGCTCATGGCATATAGCATACCCAAGCAATTGACTTAAAATGTGGTCCTGAATGAGAAGACTTTCTCTAACCTAATATTCGGTGTTATATTTAAATATGGTGTGACCTATGAATGACCTAATTTTAACTAAAATTCATATATATTTAGACAAATATCTGACAAATAGATAGAACTCACCATTAATTCAGTTAAAATTGATGTCTGGTATCACTAAAACATAAAATCAATTGAAACAAATGTTTAATAACTTTGATTTTTTTATATATAAAATTTTTCATTAAATTTTGTTTATTAAAGAAAACAGATTTTCAATGCGTTTCCGTTCAGACTTTGTTTCCTTTGTTTTATACAAACACTTCATATAAATAACGTTTTCAAAGAAAAATTTTATTGGAAAATAGTTTTTAATTAAGGTTTTAAATCTAGACTAACATTCACTAATTATTAAGGGTATAAAAATAACTAGGTAAAAGTCACTAGCTATTAGAATCTAATAATTAAATTAACCAGAGAAACTATTCAAAAACACTTAAAGTAAAATTTAATTTATTGGTATATAATTAGAAACTATTCTATACTTTTGTTATTAACATAACTCATAGGTATAACTATATATAAAAAGGTACTAAATTTTATAGCATTGATAATACTTTTTGTAAGAGTTATTGATTTAAAAGTCCAATATTTTTATCATTTAATGTTAGAATTTCTAACTTAATAGGAAGTGCGCCAATAAGGTCCTCTGATATTGAAAAATGACAAGTATCATGATATTCATCTTGGTAAATTGAATTAAAAAAATTCCTATTTAGAAAAGTTTTAAAAACTTATTCTTAAAAATCAATAAATAAATATTTAAAGTCATTTTCTATTCTGATATTATCAAATTTGATGGATTTTTCAGTAAATGAACAAGGTTAAATATGAAATATAGATATCTATAGATATTTAATAGAGATTTAGAAAATTGTAAATAAAATACTGAATTAAAGGAAAATTCTTGAATACTTTAATAATAATAAAATATTTAAATTTTGGGTGTTTTTGGTTGAGCACATATTTGATTAAAATAATTATGAAACTTACGTTTCAAAGTGACCACAACTAAACTGACAAAAAACTTTTTGTATTTTGCGGAGACTTTCGACAATTTACTAATTGTCTTCTTCAGCGCTAGAACTCAGATGAGTTCTTTGTAGTTGAGGCCGTGCGAAGAGTGAAGGAAGGGATCAGTCATTGGTTTTCAGTGGTTTAAAATTACATTTTATAGTATTAGTGATAATTCTTTTGGTCTGTTTTACTGATTTGTATATATCAATAAATCTTTGGGATGAGCTGTATCGCAACGAGATTATTATTTTAATCAAACATTTGATCCAATATTTTACAAATAATTAAATCAATTAAATATCAAAAAAGAATTTTATATATACTTGAAGTGAATTTTATATACTTAAAGTATTGATTCAATAATTCAAAAATTAACTTCTTTCTCCAAAACTTATCTCTCTGTTGCCAATAATTTCAACAAGTTCAAAATTGTGGAACAACAAATTATTACCTTTCTCACGTATTTCAAATATTCTGTCATTTCTTATATGAATGCCAAACCAATTGAAGCTTTTATTTACCAAATTCCCATACATTCCAAATCCAGCGGTTATTTGTGTGAAAATGTTAGGAATTGTTGATATATAAAATGGTGTTCCGCCTCCAGTTCCTACAATTAGTTGAAGAGCTGCTGTACCAACAGTTGCCATAATAAGTCCTGCGATAGCAATAGCCCCAAACACAAAGATCCCAGTGAAGGCAACAATAGGTAATATTACGTTTGATTTAAATCTATTGAAATGGTCGCCCACTTTAACCTCAATTGTGAACTGGACTTTTCGACTATGACTAACGTGTCGAAACATATGTTTGCCTGGAGCCAAATTATTCTCAATATATATCGGATATAAACCTTTGATACCAATGTGTAAGTGTTTTGATGTTTTATTTATAATTGTTATATTATGTAATATTGACATAATTAATAAACAAAACAATAAATTCAATGTATTGGCGATAAAATTATTATTTAATATTTTGTATAAAATAATTTAAATTACATTAAATTATATTTTGAACAAAACGTAAGCCAAGAACACAAATATTTCGAATCAAAATAAAATATGATATCTAATAAAGCAATTATTTAATAAAATTTAATAAAATTATCTAATAAAATTTGTTTACTAAACAAACAAAAAAAGTTTCAATGCGTTTACGTTAAAACTTTGTTTCCTTTCATACAAACACTTCATATAAATACTGTTTTCAAAGAAAAATCAAAGAAAATTCAAAGATAAAAGATTGAATGATTTAGCAAATTAAAAGTCACTATCTATTAGATTAACTAGGGAAATTATTCAAAAACACTTAAAGTAAAATTTAATTTATAGGTATATAATTAGAAATTATTCTATACTTTTGTTATTAATATAACCCAATGTTATTACTATATATAAAAAGGTACTGAACTTTATAGTATTGATAATACATTTTGTAAGAGTTATTGATTAATATTTCAAATATTTTTATCATTTAATGTTTGAAGTTTTAAAAACTTTTTCTTTAAAAAATTAAACAATTATTTAAAAAATTATTTTCTATCCTGATAATATCAAACTTAATGGATCATTCAGTTTGTAACAAGGAGAAATTAGCAAATAAACCTAATATTGTCATTGAAAAGCATTAGAAATTTTAACAAATATTTCTCAAGAATTATTTTATTTAAAAAAATGTTTAAACTACAGTAAAACCTCTATAAATGAACCCGAGTTGGGAAACACAAATTAGGGTCAAATATAGAGGTCCGATCAGAAATAGAATAAAATTTTATTTGTTTCAAATAATTATAAATTGAATGATTAGCTAATAATAAGTTATTTTTTGAAAATAGACATCAATTGATGTTTGAACCAAAGGCTTATCTGCTTTAAAGGCAATCAAACAAATCTTTACTTGTTTTAAATGAGACCAAACTTCGGGAATTTCTGAACTGAACAACAAATCTCATTACCGCTAATATTCTTTTGACTCGCATTTGATGACTGAATTAATTTGATGACCATTGTGTTAACTTGCTCATATTTACATTTTTTAATGCGTTTAAGTCTTGAGTTTCGGTTAATAGTATTTGTCGTATATTTCTCAGAATCTCTAATAATTCTTTTATATGTTGAGATCGACACCTTATATTTGTTCATAAGTTGATCTTGGTTAAATTGTCCACTTTTATAATCAATAATTAAACTTTTTTTCTTTTTAAAATTCAATTCGTTATACTTTTTTGGAGGCATTTTAACACTATTTTCATTTAAAACATATTTTGAAAAATATTCATTTTTACAGTTTTTCAATTATTGTAAAAATAGTTGTTTTTATTCAATTATAGAGGTTTTACTGTAAATATTAATAATAAAGAAAGAATTCCTTCGAATTCCTAATTTAATGAAAATTATATCATTTTTTTTGGTATTTTCTTCGAAGTACTCAAAGTTTGGAATTAATAAGAATACACTTAACATACAAAATAAGTAAGAAAATTGTGATTTTAGTAAAACTTCTCTTTTGTTTGTTTTATATTAAATATCATTTTATGATAAAAATAGAAAATCGTTGAAAATTGAAGTCCTTTTATTCACTTAATTCCACATTTAATGGAATGAAATGTAACAACAGTTTAAAAACATTAAATTGTTGATTAAGTCTTATCTCTGCTATTGTTCTCTCATGTCCTAGATACTCCTTCAAATACTTACAAAAGTACTAATTCTTAAAGTTTTGCTTTCATAAAAAAGAAAGTTTTGGAGAATTTTTAGAAATAAATTGTTTGCTTTGAAAAAAATTCATCAAAAAATGCTTTATATCCGCGACTTATCTTTACATACAGTTATTTGTAACAAACCTAGGGGACATTTTTCAAATTATTTGCGAGAATTAACACATAATCAAAGGCTTTAAGGCTTTTCTGTACTTTTAATTAATTTTATTGATTTATAACGTTTTCAATTAAATCAGAGCTAATAAACATCTTTTTGAATAAACTAAGAAATCTTTTAATCCATTGTATATTAAACTCAACTCAAGTCAATTCAAAGGGCTTTTATAGAGAATGCATTAATAATATGCAGTTATTTATGAAAAAAATGTTTCAAATCTAAAATGATTTTAAATAAATGTATTTTAGAAGAATTTTTTATTAGCACTTAATATGAAATATTTATTTGTCTTTTTATGTAATATTAGATCAATTTATTCAATTACTAAGACTTTATTATAAGAAATTTGTTTATATAATATTTCTTTCAAATAAAAAGAGAATTTTCGAAATCACTTGTATTGCAGAGAAGTGGCTTTAAGGGCAAACTCTGGAGAATTATTCAATTCACCCAAAGAAAGTACTCTTTTAAAACGAAAAATATCAATAAAATACCCTGGTTGTGCAATTGTAAATATCTTTTATTTAAATCGTGTTATCTCTACTCTTGATATTTACATATAAAGTTGACATTTCAGCACAGAATATGTTATTTTTTCAATTTAAACAAAAATATATTAATATAAATGGAAAAATCAAAGAATGCATTAAAACATTTTTTAAAAAATGTATTTCCAAATGTTTTTCAAATAATAAATTATTAATTTATATGAGTTTCAAAAGTTCTCTAAAAATGAGTGCAAATAATCAAAGTTTTTATTTATTGTTCAGAACTGAACAAAACAAAAATTCTTTATTTGAAATAAAATTCATAGGATTAGAGGATAAGACTTACCTTAAAATAATTGCACAAATCGTTGCCTTAATTATCGTTTTTTGCAATTATGACTTTCAAAAAAACAATTATTTAACCAATAATTTAAAAATTTCGCAAATTTAAGAGTAATTGTGTTTTAAGAAACGGTATTTTAAAAATGTTTTATTAACGCAATCATTGATATAAATCTAATATTAATTCGAATAAAATTAATTCTCATAAACATTAAAAGTAATCAGATTTGAAGCACAGCCCTCAGCCATAACCATATCGATGGGACAAACAAATGAGATTTGCTCAGTATATAAACTCGACACAAGCCATTTCCAAAGAGCGCCGGTCCGCAAAATCGTACGACAAGGGATGGCTTTACTCTGTTTTTCCAAATGAATGGAAATTATTATAATTTGTTTTAATTGAACCAAAAAATAGATTTCCATAAATTACTTAATGTTTTAATCAATCGATAAGTTTTAGACATATTTACGAATTGAATACAAAAAAAAAGTAATTATCAAAATAGAAATAATTGTTAACAAAATGCTATATAAGAATGACTTCACTTATGTGTGAACACAACATTGACTAAAGGGAAGACCAAAATATCGATTTTTAATTTCAGTCCTATTTTTTAAGGAAATATTTTTCTATTATATTAGAGATGTTTTATATTTGAAAATCTCATAAATAAGGATATCATTTGTTTTGGTCTACAATTCAATTGAAAAGACATTTTCCGTTTGAATATATTCTAAAAAATAAGAAAAAATTATGTTTTTTTATTCTTGAATTTCAGAGTCACTGATAAATGAATAAAATTTTGACCAAATATTGATTTTCTGATTGTCTTTCAAATAATACCCAAAAAATTTGATTTAAATTATAATATGAAATAGAAATTTGTTTTATTTTTTAGTTTAATTTACAAAAAGAGTATAAAATATTGAATACATAA
>JAQIXI010001948.1:0-11702 GCA_034700165.1 Galumnidae sp. Gr-Ori-00277 | reverse complement strand
GACTCGAGTAAAGGCCAAAAACAGCGCATATATCAGACGCCTATTAGTGCCTAAAATATCATTTAATCCTTTTTTTTTATTATTATTTCTTTAATTTTCTTTTAATTACATTTAATTCATTTAAGTCTTCATTTAAAACGTAATCGTTTTTTTGAATATTATTTTGTATTTCGTGTTTGAAATTGACTCAACTTTTCATTTCTTTATTTAATTTTCATTATTTGAGTCAAAAACTGTAACTTTTATTATAAACTCTGAGTATTCCCGGACTTCACTTAACAGTCATATCAAAGCCATAGTTGACTTTTGTGGTCAACTATGGCTCAAATCCTTACCCTTTATAAACCATTTTCTCATTTTGTCGTCACTTCAGTCGTTAGTTATCTTGCAATCAGTCTTCACGTCCGTTGAAACCTAAAAATTGTCCGAAAATATGTAAAACTTTAACAAAACTTTTAATAACTTTTAATATAAGTAATCTGTAGTTAAGACGTCGCTATAAAAGGCGTAAAATTAGTTATTTTTATAAACGAATAAATGTATTAAAATTAGTTTAAATCGTTTTATTAATTTATTTTAATTTTTACAATTATTTTATACAAAACGTGTTTTAAACTGTTTTACTGTCGCTTTTAATTACATTTTTTACTGTCGTTTACACCGCCGTTAACTACAAAATGTTACCAACGATTGACAGTCGCCTCAAAGTCTTCTTCGAAGTCTTTACGGCGTTTTTGACTCTATATTTCGGACACGAGTCGTATCAGTCCTTCAGTGCTCACGAAATCGGCTCAAATGAAGACGCGATTATTTTCGACGGACACACATACCGGTGTAGCCCAGGTACCCCATCTGAGACGCCTATTCCCCCGTATGTTCTCGAGCACTGTAACATTTGGTGGGCGCGGCGCCGAGTAATGCCCCGTCTGTCTTATGTCCTGGGTTACCATTTTGAGGACTTCACATTAACGCAAGTAATAAAAATACTATTCTTTATCGCATCGCTGTTGTTGTTGGCGATCACAACACTGTCGCTATGGGCAAAAAAGAAAGGCCCAGACATAAACATTTCACAAAATGTGTTCTTCGGAGGAAATATATATAAAAAAAAGTCGAAAGCAAAGGAGGCAACGAACCCTTTTTTAAGTACAGACGCCAATCCAGTAGAGGAAGAGCCGTGGGATGACGTGAGACCCGAAGAGGTCTACGGATATCCGGACGACGACGAGTGTTTTAATACAGACGACTATAAGTTTGTGGACGACTGGAAGCTCGGCGGAGAGAAGGACGACAAGGGATTCGTCTATTCCTGTATGAGTGGGAGAGCTGACCCGCGTAACGAATGGTGGCAAACCACAGGCGCCGGTGGGGATCGACAAGGAGACGAAGGACGGGGACTTCGTGGCAGTGACCAAGAGAGTCACTCCGGAGCGCGTCCCAGAGACAACAGTCGGCGCACTGACGGCCCAGGCCAAAGGCAACAAGCAGTGCCGCGTGGTCGTTGCCCGGATCCAGCCATTCCTAGGGAATCAGGACTCCCATGTAGAGGACAACCGGACCCCAGAGGTGAAAGTCGTAGTCGTAGCCGTAGTCATAGTAGAAGTCGCAGTCATAGCCACAGTCGCGTACCACTTCCGGATGACCGACAGTCATACAGGAGTGTGAGCCATGAAATTGACGTGTCGTCAGGCGGAGTCTCTGACCACAGTTGTCATGGAGACTGCGGAGGACGGAACGCCAATCAGATGAACGACTTTATAGATTATGAAGAAGTGGAACGTCTGGAAAGGGAACGAGAATTAGAAAGACAGAGACAACAGTACTTACGTGAAAGACCAGTACCGCCGCCTCCAATTCCTCAGAGGAGAAATAGAACAGTACCGCCGCACAGCGAGCAATACAGTCGTTCACGACCGACGTCGAGGGTCGAAAACAGCGGTGGGGGCGACCTGACCGCAGCAGTGACACAGTTGATTGAAATGCAAAGACTGCAAATGCAAGCAAATGCGCAGACGAATCAAACGGTGGCCCAAATCGCCAATAGGCCACCCGAAGCACCGCCACAAATAGAGAAAGTGATTCCGCCGAAGTTCAGCGGCGAGAAAAGAGAGGCCGATGTGTGGCTCAACGACTTTAATAGGGCTGCCCAGAATAATAGGTGGTCAGACAGTTACAAACCACAAGTAGTCGTGTCATACCTCACGGGACAGGCGAAGAGCTGGTACGACGGTATGCGGGAAACACCGACGACTTGGCAACGATTCGAAGATGAGTTCTGTGACAAGTTTTTGCCAGAACATATAAAATCGTCGCTAAAGCACGAACTCTTCGCTGCCACGCAGATGAAGTACGAGACCAGTCCGGCCTACGCGGACAGGATCAGAGTCCTTAGGAAGAGATATGCCTCGTATATGCCTGACTCGGAGTTATGTACGATTATCCAAAGAGGCCTTTGGGCTAAAGAGGACAGAAATTTAGTGATAGACGTCCAAAATGTTGACACACTTATACGTAAATTGGAAAAATCAGAGGATTTCAACCGTACGAACAGTCGCTGGACGTCCTATGGCGCTGCCGGAAGGGCGTCGACTGTCTCTTTCGCGGAACCACCGGCGAGAAATCGAGAGATACCACACACGTATACACCGACCGCAGCGGCATCTCATGTGCCGACAAGTCAGGCGCCGGTTGATCCACAGTATGTTCAATCGCCACCACCGTCAGCACCGCCAGCGTCTCCTCAACAGTCGACTAACCGATGGGGTGATCGAAGACCCGTCTGTGCGAACTGTCGCAGGAGTGGACATCTAATGAGAGACTGTCGCGAACCTAAAGACGAGGCAAAAATTAAAGAATTTATGGACGCACGGAAAGACTACCGACGCAACATCCCAGCAATAGACGGAAGACCAATACCGTCGCAATCAAATCCCAGTGCACAAGGGGCTGAAAGGGCGAACTCGTTGTTTGTGAACACTGACAGCGAGAGTGCTGGATCGTTACCCAGCGCCTCCACCATCAAACGTAAGAGAAAGCCTTATAAACGAGTGAAAAAGACAGTCGCGAGAACCGGCGACACCAGTACTGAGACTGAGAGCGAGAATAACAATGAGACGGCTCCTTACCATTCGTTGGAAGAATCGTCAGTCGAACCCCTCGAGACACAGGCGCCGGTGCAGACCGAAGCAAAGATGGCTTTTTTCGATCCTACAGAGGAAAACAGTCAAAGCATCGCTCCGGAAGTACAACAAAATACCGACGCAGACGTGGAAACGGCTCCCAAAGACAGCTCCACTGATAACGAGTGGATAAACGATTACGAGTTGCCACCAGTGAATCAGTCATTGGATGGCTGGACTGCCAGTCCAGACACGCCGATGAAACCATTCGAGGATAATCGAAGACGGATCCCCTCGCCGGTATTGCATTTGCAGGTTCAGAGTCTTCTCCTGCCGGGGATGATCGACAGTGGGTGTACCAAATCGGCGATCAATTCATACGTCGCTGTACTGTTGAAGGACCTGAAAAGAGAGGAATGGAAAGGAGGTCCTTGCATAATGTTCAACAACAAGTCGTTCACACCAGAGGCAGTCTATCGAGACGTACCAATCGTTTGGAACGGAAAGGAAGTCCTCGAGGACCTCATGGTTATCGACCAACTGGAGCCAGAAATCATCTTGGCCACGTCATTCTTCGCAAAAATGAATGCAGTCGTCCTTTACCCGATTCGACACATCCTAATGGGAGACGACGAGAATTTCAATGAAATATGGCATTTGTCGAACACTGTATATAAAGCACAGAACTTACATCAAAAAGTCGAGACACTGTCGCTTAAAGACTTCGCGTTTACGCGTTACGGGAAAATCTGAGAGCGACGGTGAACTGAATCGGAGGAAAACATCGCTCATAAAGAGCTGCCAAAAGCAGCGGCGATAACAATACCATATCGCGACGAAATGGTTGGCTTCGTCTACGACGTGATCCGAATTTGTCCCTTCGGTAAAGCGAATGTGTACGTGGAAGTGCGAAACTTCCAAGGCCCCGGTCAATACATCATCCGATCCAATTTAGAGTATACCTGTGTTATAGTACCGACGCAAGAGATCCAATTAGACACAAATGCCTTCAATATCGACGTCTTCAATAGAACTGTCGAACCCGTTCTTATACATCCCGGCGCTAATCTCATACACATCATCAAAAAGTCGACTCTAAAAGAAATGGACCAAAAGTTCAGAAAGGAATGGGATGTCGACAACTCAGAAGTGTCAGTTACCGTGAAAGGGTTTTACGAGATGTCAGACAAGATCGACGCCATCCGAGAGTCCATAGAAAGACGTCAAATACGAGACTCGGAACTCGAGTCGCCGGAAGAGCTCGAGAGAGGACCTGAAGAAAATCAGAGAACAATAGAAGGTCTTAGAATCGATTCTGATTTTGACGAAATAGATGTCGAATACCAGAGAGAAGAGTATTTGAGTAATTTCAATATCGACGCGACATTGGAAGGAGACGACAGACGCCAACTCGAAGATATGTTGTGCGACTACAGAGACGTCTTTTACTTTCCTGGCGATGAAATAGGAACAGTCAGTTTTTATGAGCACACCATCGATACCGGCAAACACAAACCAATTAGTGTGAAATATGGAAGAGTCGCCGCCAAAGAACGAGAATTAGTCGAACAAATGCTCAACAAAATGCTCGAACAGGGAGTCATTGAAAAAAGTCGCTCCCCATGGAGTTTCCCTATCGTCATCGTCGGCAAAAGAGATGGTTCCAAACGGTTCTGTATAGACTTCCGTGAACTGAACAAAATCACAGTTCGCGACAATTATCCGATGGATGACCTCCAAGGAGGCCTCGACTGTTTAGGCGGTGGGTTTGACATCTTCTCGACGCTCGACTGCGCGAACATGTTTTGGCACATCAAAATCGATGAGAAAAGTAAAGAGAAAACGGCGTTTAGCACTCACCAAGGACAGTTTCAATTCGTGAGAATGCCGTTTGGCCTCGCCAATTCTCCCAGCTCGTGCTGTAGAGTTATGAATACCATTTTCGCCGAAGAAAACCGTCGCATTTTATACTTATACGTCGATGACCTAATCGTTATGTCGAAGGGATTCAATCAACACTTGGATAGACTTCACGCAGTCTTCAATCGTCTCCGCGAGTATGACGTGAAACTTAACCCTAAGAAGTGTCACTTCATGAGAAAACAGATCTCATACTTGGGTTACCTGATCGACGATAAGTGTATTAGACCCGATCCGGAGAGAGTAAAAGCGATCCATCGATACCAAGAGCCGCGAAACGCCAAAGAAGTCCAGCGTTTCCTCGGCTTCGCCGGTTTCTTCAGAAAATTCTTCTACGATTATGCGACAATAGCCCACCCACTGACGCGACTCCTCAAGAAAAAGACGAAGTTTATTTGGGGAGAAGAACAAAAACAGGCGTTTTACTGGATTAAATGTGCGCTTATGTCGGCTCCCTTCTTAGTTCACTTCGATATCAATAAGAGACACGAACTCCACACCGACGCCAGCGATGTCGCTCTCGCAGGGATTCTAGTCCAGTATAATAAGGACGGATCCCTCGATGGCTTCGTGACCTGCATCAGTAAAACGTTCAGCGACGGTGAGATGAACTATTCAGTGACGGAGAAGGAAATGTTAGCCGTCGTGTACTCTATTCAGAAGCTCAGGCCATACCTGTATATGCGTCACTTCACAGTCGTCACTGACCACCACGCGCTCTGCTATTTGGTTAAGAAGAACAGCCCGAATATACGGCTGACCAGATGGGCTCTGAAGCTCCGCGACTATGATTTCGACGTTCGATATAAACAGGGATCGAAACATTCGGCGCCGGACGCATTATCCCGTTGTCCTGTGACTGACGATATACCAGACGTTGAGCCAAATACCGACGCAGAAGAGGCTGGAGAAGAAAAACCGGTCGCAATCAAAGTCGTAACGAGGAGTCAAGCAAAAAACATCGAAAAAGAAACAGAAAAAGAAAAAGAGACAGAAAAGGAGGTGCAAAAGGAAAAAGAAATGGAAGACGAAGAAGAAGTCGAGGAAGAAGAGGAAACACAGGTCGCACCACAAGGCACGGATAAATACAGTGAAGAGATGGGACCGAAAATGGATGCAATACTTGCCATTGACATCCCTTTAGAACAGTCGCTCGACAAAGACCTTAAAAAGGTTATTCAGGCGCTCAGAAGTCCGGTTTTGGCCAAAAGGCTGCGACAGTCACTCGAGAAAAGGTATGTCTTCATTGACGGCGTTCTCTACCGCTCGCCTCTCGCCAAAGGCGCGATATATAGACTTTGTGTGCCGGAACCACTCAAAAAATCGGTAGTGCAGGCACATCACGACAGTGTTTATGCTGGCCATATGGGCCGCGACAGAACATACGCACAGATTGCGCTGCGATATTATTGGCCAGGAATGTATGAAGACGTGGCCAAATATGTGAAAACGTGCGACAAATGTCAAAAGCGAAAGCCAGGCCACCCAACAGGGAAAGCACCGCCGCAGAGTATCTCCGTTGGCCTCAGGCCATGGCAAGTGGTCTCTTTAGATTTAGTCGGCCCACTTCCCCGCACAGCTAAAGGAAATAAATATATAGTGACAATCAATGACACTCTGACGAAGTTTGCCATCGCTCACCCGATTCGAGCCCAAAGAGACGAGATAATTATGGACGTCCTCTTGAAACGAGTCATCCTTATGTTCGGACCGCCAGAAGTTCTGCTCACAGACAGAGGAACAAACCTTTGTTCAGACTATGCGGAAGATTTCTATAAATTATACCGAATAAAACACCACAAAACACCGGCGTACACACCTCAGGCCAACGGTATCACCGAAAGTTGGAACAAGTATTTGGGGACGACGTTATCGATATTTACCGACGAATCAAAGACGTGGGATCAATATGTCGATTACGCCGCCTTCGCGTACAATATAACGCCGCACGCGACCACTAGAGTGTCGCCATATGGTGTCCTCTTTGGAAACGAGCCGCGAATTCCTTTCGACGCGATTTTTATGGACGTCGAGTACACCAACGAACCGACCGGAAGAACTTATCAATTAGAAAAGTTAGAACAGATCAGGAAAGAGGTCATAGAAAACATACATCAGAGACAATACGAGCGCATAGTCAGGGATACCGCCGAAGGAAAGTTTGTCAGCTTCGAAGTCGGGGCACCAGTGATGATAAAGTACCCCGGCGACAAAAAGACCACAGGCGCGAAGTTAAAGGATGCGTGGCGAGGACCGTATCGCGTGATCAACATCCTGGGACCTACTGTCTATCAGGTGTTGGCAATCAAAGGACCGACACTAACGCAAGACGTCCACATAAGTCGTCTTAAGTTATACAATCCGCGACGAGATCCAGTGAATTACGCTGCCGTTCCAGATGTGCCTCAAGAGGAAGAGGAAGACGACGATATTTTTGGCGACGATATGGACGCTACGACCGAAGTCGAGTCTGAAAAGGAAATAAATGAGTTAAGAAATATCAGACAAAACATCATCAAAGGCTCCGTAGTTGTCATAAGACGCACCAAAAGCGGCCCTCCGTTATGGGGTCCTTATACCGTCGTTCGGGCGGATTTGCCCGGAATGGTAGCCATCAAACAGGACGACCAGACGCCGTATGTCTGTTGGCTTTCAAGAGAAGACGTCAGTCTCTACAATGAGGGCGTCGATAAACCGATAATACCAGAGGACGAGTGGCTCACTGAATACCACTCATCAGACACAGAGATGTCCTCTGGAGCGCCAGAAACAGACCCACCGTTAGACCAACAAATGGTAAACACAGAGAAGTCACTGACCTTCAAAAGAGGCGACAGAGTGATGATCAGACGCATAGAGGGCTCTGCATATAAGAGACCATATGGTCCTTATTCTGTGGAGAGATGCCATCTGAGGAGTAAAGACATCTACTCCATCACAATTAGAGACAAACACCGGCGAAGAGGTTATGCGTTTGTCTTTGGCGCAGACCTCATACCCTATGATGGCGAACATCACGAGACTCATCGACCCGACCACCCAGTTTTCCGTAGTCCCTGTGCACAGACGCGACTGTTAGAGCGGCCGTCGGCCAGTGAGACGTCCACTTCTACGAACGATGCATAAAAAGGAGGCAGGTCCGAGCTCGAAGACCTGATAAACTACGAGTAAAGTGAGGGCTTTACCGGTCAATTGAGACAACTTTTAAAATCAGAAAAATCAAACTCGAATTCAAACCTCATTTAATGACTAAAAGATAATTAAAACACAAATTAGTGAAAACATTAAAACAATTTTTAAGTGAAAAATGAATGAAAAAGAAAAATGTTTACATTTTTACAGTTTTGAGGAAAGACTTACAAATTGGCGACAGTTTTGTGTCAATTTGTGCGACAGTTTAGCGACAGTATTGAACGGCTTTTCAGTCATTAGTTAATCAATTAATAGAGTCTTCAAAGGCGCCGGAATTCACATATAAATCAGTGCTAAAGACGAGAATCAATTCAATTAAAATTTTAGACAAAATTTTTAGACAAAAATATAAACAAAAACATTACCCATAAATCAGACTATTGTTATGTAAGACTTGCCATCCATTCGTAACC
The DNA here is from genome assembly GCA_034700165.1 of Galumnidae sp. Gr-Ori-00277. Taxonomy (NCBI): domain Eukaryota; kingdom Metazoa; phylum Arthropoda; class Arachnida; order Sarcoptiformes; family Galumnidae; species Galumnidae sp. Gr-Ori-00277. The sequence goes on along the minus strand of JAQIXI010001948.1, from coordinate 3,058 downwards.
AATTTCCAGACATCAAATACAGTCGTCCCATAGGAAAAGGTTTGAGACTTAAGCCTCAAACCGGACTAAAAACCGATAAAAATTCTTTCACTAAAAAAGCATTGGTTTGTTAGTAAAAGTTAAGCAAAACTTAAAAACACAAAACAATAGACAGTATTTCACTATTGAGAAAAAGAGGAGGAGTTGAAGGCACCCAACAGTAGTGCGCAGCCAATCAGAAGAGCGCACCCTCTCATCAGTTGAAAAGAAAGTGACGGAAAAAACTTCAATACAGACGTGATTTGATTTTTTGCTAAATTTGTGTTAATTTAGTTAAGATTATCTTAATTTGTGTCACAATTAATCATTTAATTGAATACAATTCAATAATTGCGACCACTTTTTGCCAAAAACGACGACTTTTTAAGTGTTTTTATTATAATTTAAGTGAAATTATTTTAGAAGTTGTCATCAGTTCATAAAATCGACCAAAAATCCGAAAAATGGATAAAAATCAATCGAATAAAGACCTCCTGAGAGCCCTCACCGCCTATGAGGAGGAAAAAGAGCTTCTATTGTCGCAAATCCAGACAAAAATGGCAGAAATCGATCTCTTGAGACAACAGATCGAAGAGAAACGTCGCGAAAACGAAAGGAGTGAACAACTCTGCGATTCTTTGCAAAACAAAGTACTGTCGCAGACACAAGACGTGGCTTTAGCTCATCAAAGACAAGATCTGGCGCTCCATAAACTAGATATGGCCAACAAAGAGATTCTTGTCTTAAGAGGAAGCCTTTCAAAGGCCAAGAGAGAGACTGACGCCATTTCTAATGAAAACCGCAAACAAGTGGAGGAATACCGACGCAAAGCCTCAGATCTCAATACAGCCAAACAAAACATCGATCGCCTCGAGAAGAAGTTGAGACAAATCGAGAAAGATATGGACGAATGGATCCAAAAGGCGAAGACTGGCGAACGAAGCGCTCAATACATACGCCATTTGGAGGAAAGAATCGCTGAACTCGAGGCTGAACTAAAACAGCGCAAAGAGTGGCAGAAAAAGAGGTTCACACCTCACCCGACGAGGCCATGGATCGACACTTTCGAAAAAGGGGTCGATTTTTACAACAAATTCCACGGCTATGGACCGAAACACTACTTCGAGTGGGAAAACGGGAATCAGAAGAAGGCAGAGGCCGATAGAATGGCCGCCTCTATAGCACTGGCGCTCTGTGCCGCGGGAGAACCGGCACCAAAAGGTGAGGTCTTTGCGTACGCCACTAGCGCGAAGGGGGCGCCACTTATCGATCCCCATAAGGAACAACTTTTTAACGTTTATAACGGTCTCACTGACCGAATGATTCCCTTCGAGCGAAAACCCAATCATAAAATGCACGACTTTCTGAAGGCAGTCAAAGAGACCACTGGCCTTCAGCCGGGAGAATTTGATTTGTATCTCTTTGAGTGGAAACAGATCCAACAATCGGCGCGAAGACCCGGAAGTTCGGGAAAAATGGTCTTTTTGGGAGAGGAAATGGCAAATGTGGGGTTCAAAGAGAATTCAGTTATTTGTCTGATGCCGTCGCGTCTAAACCCGCGACAGTTTAACCACGACACAAATAGAAGCGAAATTGGCCCAGAGATGGCGTTTAAGGTAAAGATTGTGGCTCTTGAGAGGAATCCTCTTCTTCGGTGCAAAGTTTCAGACGTCAGGAACAGACGCTCACAATTGGCAGAAACCCTTAAGAGGAATGGCTTTTATAGCGCCAATTTGGAAGCGGCGATAAAAATGTTTTTAGACGCACAGAAGAAATTGCGCGCAGAGGGAAGAGACTTCGATGAGTCCCTTCTGAGAGCCATTTTCGGGGCACTAAACGAAAACAATGTCGTTATCGATATCTCGAAATTCAGTGAAATAGTCGACGACCTCTTAGAGATGAATTTCGGCCCAGCAGCTATCCTACCGCCACCAATATGGCCTGACAGCGACAGCTCTTATTCTGTCGCCTCAATAGACTCATGCGTTCAAATGCAACCGAATTTCATTGAAATCCCGAGTTTTCCCGGAGTCGAGGAAAACAGAGAAACGCTTAGAGCACTCGCGGCCACTTTCCCGTCCACCAGCGCTCAATCAGAGGCGTGGCAGCAGAGCCCAAATCCAGTCGAGGAGACGTCCCCAGAAATAAAGACGACCCCTGAAGAACCAGAAGTACCGGCGCCGGCAATAGAGACGCCCTCTAATGAAACGCAGGCGTCCGCGGAGGAAAAAGAGGCCGAAAAACAAATGAAGGAATTGTCAGAAGACGTGCCAATTGATATGAGCGCCACCGGAGCTATACCTAAGCGCCGAATGTCGCGACCATTGACAGCACCGCCGGAAGCAAATATTGAAAGTCCCGAAACTCCAGTCGACAGTGGAAAAAGTTCCTCGAATCAAAGCACTGGATGGCCTGACGCCCCCACACCACCGAATGACATACCCTGTATTGTCTTTGACATACTGCCGCGTCCTCCCACGGGAGCGATCCCTAAGAGATATCCAGAAATGGCTTCACCGACGGACCCGAATGAATACCAGTATATCGACGGCGAACTAAGAAAACTCGAGAAAATAGCGAAAGAGAAGACTTATGCTTCGGATGAGAACATCCCGGAATTTCCCGGAACCACGGCCTGCGAACCGGTTGTTCTTCAGTCCCGCAGACAGCCAATCACTCCACAAGCATTGGCTGCAGCCCTCGAAGCCGTGGCCCCAACCGAACCCACGGGACTGACCTACGAAGACGAAGTCTACTGGCGCGACATCTGTGAGGCTGCAGGCGTTCCATTTGAAGCATTTCTGGCACAACAACGACAGGCGTTAGCCATATTCCAGGCCATAAGTGACCGCAACCGCAACCGTTATTATCGTCGCAGAGAAGCGCGAGCGTCGCCAAGAGTCCGACGTCCCTATTCTGCCCCTTCTTTCAAGATTGGGGACCAATCTTCCAGTGGTGGGGGGATGGAAGAGGGACAGTCGCCTCCAGAGGAAACAGACACAACTGTATCGGCAGAAGAGTCACGTGAGGACACCAGCGA
>JAQIXI010001947.1:0-11710 GCA_034700165.1 Galumnidae sp. Gr-Ori-00277 | reverse complement strand
AGAAATGATTGTCGCAGAAGACAAAGAAGACAAAACACAGGATATTATTTCCAACACAAATCAAAACAAATACCAAAGAAATGATTCAAAAGACAAAATCACAGAACAATTGGAAGAGATATCAGAAACATTAAAAAAGTCACAAATTGTGTTAACAAAACCGATGACTAAATCAACATTTGGTCACATTTTTTATGCAAAATATCGACAAAATCCTAAAATTGTGGTCAAAGTTATAGATTTGTTGAAATCGAATGAAAGGGGTTTTGACGGCAATTCATTTGCAAAGAATCAATTGAAACATAAAAACATTATCGAAATTCTGGACATAATTAAAGAGAAAACTTTGATTGTTGTGGTCATGCCTTTGGGTATAACAGATCTCTTTGAATACTTATGGAAAAAGGGTTCGCCCAACGAAAGGGACGCCAAACAAGTGATTCAAAAGATTCTTCGAGGAATACAATATATTCACAACAAGGGATGGGCGCACAGAGACGTCAAACTTGAAAATTGTCTCATTTTTGGTCGTGAAATCAAAATTTGTGACTTCGATCTAATGACGAGTGCCGTCGACAACAAAGGAAATCCTTTGTATAATAAACAAATTTTGGGAACTTTGGTTTATATGCCGCCCGAGTTATTGAGTGGAAAGGGATCCCCTGACTTAAGAATGTCTGACTTATGGAGTTGTGGTGTTTTATCGTTTGCTTTAATCACTTTTGGTTATCCTTTTGGTCCGATTAAAGAACTGAAAAATTTGGAAAAAGTTTTGGAAGAAATGCATTTCAAACAATATTCGTATCCAAAACAGTGTTCTCTCTCTAATCAATGCAAAAGTTTTATCGCACAACTCTTGGAATTTGATCCCTATTCCAGACAAACAATAGATCTTTTGTTATCACATCAATGGTTTTCCAAAGATTTCTAAAAATATCTAAAAATACTTTCATTTCTTTCCTTTAATTCTATCAAATATTAAATTTTATTACAAAATATAAACAATTTATGGTTTTTTTGTACTTATTTTGTGACAAAAGTCGAGATATGACTCAAAAGTCAAAAATTTAGTTTAAAATAAAAGTTTATTTCTAACAAAATGTCGTTTTAAGAGCCTTTATTCCGATTTTTTTTTTGTGAATTTTTATTTTATTTGTTTTAATAATATATTAATAAAATTTTCAGAAATTTGTTTGAAAACTATATAATTATAGTAATAATGATTAAGAGATAACTTCTTTGGAATTCCAGTACTCCTGGGTTTGCATTTCTGTAATTCGAGATATGGTTCGTTCAAATGCAAAGACCTCTTCCTCACCGCTGAATATACTGGCCTTTGAGTGTTCCTAAAATTAAAAGTTGAGTTTTTCAGTAGTTTTGTGTTGGAAGTGCTTACAGTTCCCAATTTGATTCCCAAGTCGTCCATTAGTTTTCGATTGTCGTCGTCGATATCATCTGACTCTTTGTTAACTTTTTTAGTCAAAAACAACTGATTTGGTGGCACTTCAGCCGAAAACATGACCCGAACTTTATTATCATAAAAAGTATCGATTAATGTAATGAATCGTCGACTTTGAGTCTTCTTAAGTAAAGACATTTGAGGGATATTCCGAATTATGACGGTATGAAACACTTGACTCAGCGTTAAGTAATCGATTGCACCCAAAGGCTAGAAATCAATATTTTTAAAGTGAGAACAAAAACCTTAAGACACGACCCTATAAGACATCATATCTTAAGAATATACCCTTCAGATTCATATCAGAGTGAAAAGTTTCAAAGTTTTCAAGTTAGTTTTGAGAATTGGCATGTCCTTGGCAAAAAAAACTAAAGAAATATGTATGGAAAGCTTTAAAAGAAATTTAAACTTAACAATAAGCAAGCAACATTACTTTTGTTATAAATTCCATTTAATTATCAAATATTTATTCAATGATTACTAAAAAAGATTATTTAAAAGTTTATCAATGAATTAATTGCACATTACTATCAATGTTGCTTGCTCAAGTTTAAATTTCTTTTTAAGCTCATCACTCTAAATTCAGCAAGGTCTATTTGTCAAGATACATGTGTTTTATATGAATTATATCAATAAGAGGTCTGACCCGATCGCAGAGTTCATCGAAAGTGCAGTCAGCGATTCGACCACAGGTTTTATTAAAAGTAACGTTTCTTTCTTTGATTGTCAGTGTTTTGGGTCGAATCGTATCGTTTTCGCGATTCGCTAAGATTTTGAACAAACGGTCCAATTGTTTGTCCGAATTCTCTTCAGTTCTGCAAATGTTTTTCAAATAAGAAATGTTTAATAGAATTGTCAGACATTTCTTACAGAAAATAAATTTGTTGTTTCGAAGGCAATGACTTTTGTCTGTAATCTATTCCTGAGTCTAAAGACAAAATTTTACAGTTTTTCTTCAGTAATGGAATGAATGGAAGAAAATTACTTCTTTGGAGACCATTTTTATAAAGATCTGATTTAAAACCAAATGAATTAACAAATAATTAATAAGTTGTTACCATCCGGGGGTCGGTTGGATGTGGAGATCATTACAATTCCGTTGGCGAATAGCTCTTCAAACAATAGTTTAAGAATCATAGCGTCTCCGATGTCCGTCACCTGAAACTCGTCGAGACATAAGAGCCACGACTCGTCACATATGGATTGAGCGACGCTTGCGATCGGATTAAACGATTGCTTCGATTTGTGCTCTTTTTTCAATCGATGCAATCCTTATATAAGATTTTGAAAAAGGTTTGAATGACTGTTAATGTGATAACATTTACCGATTGCTTACTATTATGAAAGTCAATCATAAAAGAGTGGAAATGAACTCTTCGTTTAGAGTTTGGGTCAACACTACAGTTATCATAGAAGAGGTCCATAAGCATTGTTTTGCCGCAACCGACGGATCCCCACAAATATAAGCCTTTGAGTCGAGATTTTTCTGTTTTATTTTGTGAGCGATTGAATAGTTTATCAAAAAAGGAGGGCTTTTCCGGTGAGTAATTAACTAATTGTTTATTTAATTGATTCAAATTTTCGACAATTTCTAATTGATCATGGTCTTCTTCTAATAATTTATTGCTAACGCTTTCGTTATAAACATTAACTAAATTTGTATATTTCGAAAGGCATCTGTCTGTGAATATAAATGTCCTTGATCATTTAAAAGAAATAATTGATTTTTTATCTAAATTTCTTACTTGATTTTAAATAGATTGAATTCCGAGGTAATTTTCCATAGAAATCTCTTAGTAAAAATGTGATAGGTGATAAATGACTTATATGACATGACTTAAGTTTATTCATTCTATTAAATATTACTTAAGTATTAAAATAATTCAATTTTATTAACAAATATTTGAAAATATCTATAAATCAAAACATAAACAATTTGTGTGACCTTTAAATTTGAAATTTTATTACGAAATAGTATTCAAAACTAATATTAAAAAGATAAGAGTTTTGGGGTTTTGAAAAGATTTGAGTATTCAAACAATTGGTTATAGTTTTAAGACTTTTTGGGGTACACTTTATTACAAATATTATTTACGTTATATTTGTATTAAATGTTTATTGATTTGTTAGGTTTCTATAGAAACTAATTATAAGGGATTTAAATGTGACAAAACTATTGCCATATGTTTAAACAAATCATTTTTCAAATAATTTATTCAATTATTTATTAATCAAATTTATCGAAGTTTTTACTATTTCTTCGTACAAACAAAGAGCTATTCTTTAGTCAAAAAATGGATGATTTGTTAAGAAAAATAGTGTCTGAAAGCGAGTCCTCAAAATTACCAGAAATAGTGAGTCAATCACATCAAGCAATCGGTAAATCAAATAATATTTTGTTTTTATTTTTAATTCTAAAGTTATTTTTTCAGAGATTTTATGCGATAAAATGTCTTTAATGAGATCACCGATGAGTGAAGTCCGGGACAAATGCTTCCAAATATTCCAAATGTGTCTCTCAAGTGGTGGCAAAAGTTCAAAACTAATCCATTCATCGATTGTCGGAATGCAGTTAATGGTCAGGAATCAGATGTATTGGACCGTTGAATGTAAACATATTTCTTATATTTCTTTGTACTGAAGTTTAGAAGAGATTTAGAGTTATTCTAATCTTTTTAATTGTATTGAATTGAAGGCAAATCAGATGAAAAACAACTGCCGTCACAACTGATTGAATGTATCTCTTCGACAATTGTAGGGCAAAACGAGTCCACACAAATGGAAATGCTTTCAGTTTTAAGTGAAATGAGTTTAACCATACCTTCATTGATATCATTGGATAATATCGAAGACATTATTGAAATCTGTTGTAAATTAAATTTTCAGTCATCGAAACACGAAATGGCAATCGAAGCGACTGCCAGTCAGTCCTGTCATCAGTTCCTTAAATACTGTCTAAACAACGAATTACAAACTGATTCATATGTCGAGGAAGAAATTATACCACTTTTGGACCTAATTATAAACAAATTAAAATTCTCTCAAAATTCTGATAATATTGCAGTTCTTCTTAAATGTGTTCACTATTTCTTTATTACAATTCCTGACGAATGGCCGCTAATTAATGACACAATTGTTGATATCGTTTGGTAAGTCTTTTATAAAAATATCTTGAGATAACATCGTTTAATTGCTTTGAGCATGGTCATTTCCAATTCTTAATCATTTTATTACGAATACTTTAATCTTTTTTTCTAAAATTTAATTTTAATTTTATTATTAAAAATAAAACTTATTATTAAAATAAATTCATTTGTTTAGGAAAACTCTGATCCCAACTCTTATTAAACATTTGAGTTCAACCGATTTGAATGATTTTTCATTGAAAGCCAATGAATCTTCTGGTCAGTTGACTGATGGCAAACAATTAGGTCGTGGATCAGAATCTTTAAACAAAAAACAGATAATTTGTCACAAAAAGACTGTTTTTAAGTAATACTTTATATTATTTTATTAAAAGTCATTAATTTATAAAACGTTATTCAGAATCACAACAGAATTACTTCGACTCTTTGGGAAAATTAGTTCATTGAGACCGGCCTTAGAGTCACTTTTCCATCGAATACTACTCTATCCTCCCGTCACTCAACGTTTGGATGCACTCAAATGGATTCAAGAGGTTTGACACTAAATTAATAGTATCTAACATTTAATATCAATTATTTGACAGCTCTTTAAGAACACCTCAATAGTAGTGATCGCAAGCGTTGAACCCTTTGAATGCTTTGGTAAAAGTTCCCGATCCAAAGACTTAGATCTCCTCCATATGTAAGTTATATGAGTTGTGATTCTCATTTGAAAATTTTTATTTTTAGAATTCTTGATTCCCTCGAAGAATGTTGTCTTTCATCTGATTCACAGATATGTCTGGAAAGCATTTCAGCGGTCGTATCGTTTTTGCGTTGTTTGCAAAATATTTGTAACTTAACTGAATTCAAATCTGATATTTCCAAACGAATAGAAGAACTTTACCCGACATTAATTGACGCCGACTTCGAAGGTTTTGATGTCCGCCAAACTAAACAACAATCGATTGAAACTAAAGAAAGTGTCGAAAATGAAACTAAAGTTTCGTTCGAAGTATTGAAGAAACGAATTGTAGGATTCGATGCCAGTGAAGAACCCCTTGAGTCCAATGAAACAGTAATAGAACCTCCAAAGAGGCAAATAAATGATGACTCAATTAAAAAGAGTTTTAGAAACTTTAAAGTCGAGGCCTACAAATCGAAACTTAAAGAAATTTTAGGCTCAAAATCAACGGATAGTAATACTGACAGTCAAGACATTGATCTTAAAAATCAGGGAAAAGATTGTGAAGACATTAAGTCTGTAGATATAGATTTAGTTGATTCCAATGATACCAATTATAACAACGAAGAGTTAAAAGAACTAAAACCTGATAGTCGTTCAACAAATTATGAAGAGGTCGAGGAATACTTAAAATCTTTGGATGACAGCGACAGCAGTTTAACAGAAGGACCAGAATTTGAAGACTGTGTCGAACAGTTTCATAGAAAATGTTCTCAAATATCAAATGAATGCTTACAAAATACAGAGAGTATACACTTTGAGAGGAATAACGCCCGGCGTTTCATCACTTCTTTGAAAGCATTTCTCCCAAAATTGCTTTCAATGAGAACTTCCGTAGAAACGGATCAGTCCTTACAATCATTTGCTTCCAACTATTGCACCGGTATTTTACTAACAATCAATGATATAATTGTATAACAATTTTCTATTAGAATTATTCGAACTTCAAAAATGCATTCCTAATACTAACCCATCAAATGAAAACTGTCTCTCCTATAAGACTATAATAAATGCCGACGGCATCTACTTATCCACTTATTCGACACTTTTATTAAATTTAAAACTAATTCACTCTAACTTTTATAATAATTCCTCTGCGGCTATACCTTTAACGGAGGTATTAATACTCGCTTTTAATTCCTTGAATTCTATTAATTTCTGAGAAAACAAATAATCGAAATTCACTTTCATTTAACCATAATTTTGTCCGACAATAGCAAGAGTTTATTGAAGAGCTTCACAGCAGTGGAATTCTTGTATACATATCATCGTATTGGTTGGCAGAACTCTATCAAAGAGTATTATCTGATAATCTTTTAGGAAACGCCGGTTACAAACTCGACTCCGGTTCTAATATAGCGCTCATTAATCTATTAACAGGTAATTGATTTTTATTAGACAATTAAGCAAGGTAAATTAGTTGAAAATTTATTCAATTATTCAAAGATATCGATGGATTGGATAGTTTCCAACCGGGAGCCCAACAGTTGTCCGATTATCGTAGACTTGGAATGGCTGTCAATCATAGTTTTTATTTAGATATGAAGGAATGTCCGCCTACTTATAAACTGGTTCGGCGTCTATTGACTGCATTTTGGAACACTATTTTAGGCTGTTTGGGCACAGTTTGCAATTCTAATGACTTAAGTAATGTTATTGCGATTAACACTCTTTTGGGAAATGACAGCAAAACTTTTAACTGCAAAAAAGAAATGGTATTCATTCGAATCAAATTTCATATAAAACAGTTATTTCTCTCTTTAAAGATAACATTAAGTTTAGACGGTTTACAAATGGCAGCTAAACTCTGTATCCAATTGGGTCTTCAGTCCCGCTGTGATACTGTTTTTGAATTGTTAGCCCTTTCGGTGATTGACTCGAAATCACAATTGAATAGTGAGTCGCCGACCAAAAAGATTAGACACATCGGAAGATCTGTTATTGAAGTTATAAAAAGCAAACAAACGTTTAGTTTACATACATCTCATGTCTTAAGTTTACAGGTATTACCCTTTTAACTCTTCCAAACTTTTATTAAATATTTTATAGGTATTATTGAGCTGTAGTTTAGAGATTGGAAGTCATTGCACTGCCTGTTGGAGACATGTCTTCAAATGTTGTCAATATATTCTTGAATTAGAGCACCACTTCTTCACGTCAAGACACTCGTCGCTGTTGTCCAGTACCCGCACATCATTGACATCATTAATGAAGTCAAATAAACAAACTTCAGATTTTTACTCCAATTTCAATACAAATATGGACTCGACTTCAATGCCCGGCATTAATGAATCCGAAGAATTAAACACTCAGTCGTGTATCGAACAACTGATCGCAGAAACTAATTCTCACTCTTCAGACAATGTTCTCAAAGTAAACAAATTATTGAATGCATTTCAATACGAATTTAATTTGAATTCACTTATTATTAGGACAAACAATTAGAGCGAGTTATTGATATATTGTCTCATTTAGTGGACCTATTATTCGAAGACGCGGCCAATAAATTAAATTTGCGATCCCTTCACAGTTTTCTGACTGAACTCTGCATTTGTAGTGCAGAACAACTAAATCTTTTGAATAAAGTATTTAATTCTTTTTCTTTTAATATTTAAAAATATTCTAAAAATCTATTTATGTTTTGATAGTTGGATGAGAACTGTTGTCCCCTTAAGTCTCTTCTTTTATTCCGTTTAAGTGATGTAATGCTGAGATGTGCCAAAAGTGGTCGTCCACTCATGCATTTTATGAAGTGTTGGTCTGTAGTGGCCTCACATTTAGTGGAAGCGGCCACACATTCAGACCATTCAGTTTCTAAAAAGTCAATATCGACTCTTCACGATATAATGAATGTTATTCTGTGTTCACACAATGAGTTACCGCACTTTCATTTTAACGAAGCGTTGTTTAAACCTTTTGAAAACCTTTTACTCTTAGAATTATGTGATATCGATATTCAAGAGCTTATAATCAGTTCTATTTGTGAGTTCGTTGAGGGAACAACTGAAGAGATACGTTCCGGTTGGCGCTCACTATTTGGTTCTCTTCGAGGTATTCGTTTACCAGAAATAAGTAAAGAATCGGAAAACAATGAATTTGAAGCCGAAAGAGTTCGACAATTGAGAGTTATTTTAGATATTTTTGAGGCTTTCCTTCACACCCATAATCTTCAAGTATTCGCAAACGCAGCGGTCGACTGCATGCTATGTCTTTTAAAACTCATCAAAAGTCAACAAACTTCAACAAATATTAATCAAGGTAGTTTTTCCAATATTGACATCTATTAACAAATCAATGTTTAATAACTTTAGATGAGAACAATAGTGAAGAATCGCCTGATTTGTGTCTTATTTCACTAAAATATTTGGATCAGTTCTCATCAATGTTGAGATCTATGTATGTAATGCCTGGCTGTCCAGTTTTCTCAAACAGTCGAGTGCTTCGAACGGCCGGACCCAATGACAAACTTATAGATTTAAATCATTTGATTGATTGCCATAATTTGAAAATTGAAGTGACCCTCGAAAGTCTCGATCGAAACGTTCGTATACTTCACGTTTGGTTCCTTTTAATTGAAGAATTCACGCAATCCATTGAAAAATGTGATCAAAAACACAGAAAGACTGCAATCGAAATGTTATTCAAATGGTTAAAAACACTTTTAGATATTCCAGGTATTTGTCAATTAATTATTGATTGACTTTTAATGACAATTTTCTTTAAAGGACCGAATTTTGCCATTTATTGCATAAATCACACTCTTTTGCCTTCACTTCAACGTATGAATCGTCAAACTTTGGACACAAACGCAAATGTCTCGGGTGGTGACCGAATATCTCTCTCAACATTACGTTATTTGTATGGTTTGACCGCCGATTTAGTTGTCTTTTGTATACAACTTTTAAATAGTGATTCATATGGTTGTGATTTATCTAATCCTACGTTATATGGAATGGAACTAATGCTGAGACAATCCCTTCTCGTATATATCGAATGTCTTAATGGCAAATATCACGAATCTTTGGCTAAACTGAGTTGTGCTTGCATTAGGTCAGTACTTCACTTATTATCAATTTAATTATTATCAAGTTCATTAATTAAACGTAGAAATTATATTATCTATTAATACCATCCTTGGTTAAATTGATTTATTGCACAGTTTTTCATATCAATGAAATTCAATGTTATTATAATATTCTATGAATTTTGAATTTCTCTCTAAAGAATTGAATCCCAAAAGTTGTGACATTTGTCTGACATTTATTACTCGTTAACAATCATTAAATTCTCGATTCTTTATTCAATATAATGAATGAACTCTTTATCTGTTGAGAAGTTGTTTCCGAAAGTATTATATCATTAGTTGAGCGCAAGAGTCAGTCCTTTTTATATAGTTTTTCGATTAAATTTTCTATTAATCACTTTTTGCTAGAATTCATTATTGAGTAAAAGAGTGAAATTAATGTCGAAATTCACTGCTTTTGATTAATTCTATCCATTAATCACTTCAAACATAAAGTCGTTTTATTTTAATTAAGATTTGATTAAACCATTAGTCGTTTGCAATCATTTAATTCTCAAGTGATTCGCATATATTTTCAGACATATTCTCTCCGTTAGTAAAAATTTTGACCAAAACTTATGGCAAACGACAATCGATTGCTTATGGAGTGCTCATAAAATCACTTTACAATCTTTAGAAGCTTTGGTTAATGTATTCACAAACAAAACTCAACACTTTTTTGATGATTTCGATCAAATCCAAGTCATTTCTAAAAGAGATTCTAACGAAGACAGCGAACAGTTGTCTCGTTTAGCGCAACAGATCTTCTTATTGGATGCACAGAGAAATTGTAGGGACAGTCTTAATAAGTGGTCCACTTTTGAAGATGACTCCAATTCCATTGGAGACAACCGATCCTTCATTTTTCTGATCAATCCTTCAAATAAAAATCCGTTGACGTAATTATCATTTAATTATATATAAATGCAGTCATATATAAGAATAAATTTACATTTTTTAAAAACAATTTGTACTTTAAATAGGATATCGTACAGAGTATTAATAATTGAATTAAGCAGTCATTGGTTACTCTTACAAACCATCGCATCTCTAATCTTGACTTCAGTGCAACCAATTCTTCCAAATCTAAATAAATTAATTGATGGCTCGGATAACACGTCTAAACCTAACATATTATCGATGGATTCAAATCAATGCCAGAGTTTATTATCACTTTTGGATTACTCGTATCGGTTTGTATTGTTTTTAAACATATTTTGTGTTAATTTTCTTTTCCTGATTTCTAAACGAAATCAGAATAATTGTTGAAAATCTATTTAACACATATTTTAATGATTAATATTTTAGGGTTGCCTTCAATTTTGATTCAAAACTTTGTCTTAAGTTTTTGATTCAAAAGATAAGTCGGAGTGAAATTCCTCCCAATTTATATCAGTTCTCATCACTTGTTTGGTCGGTTCGCGTTGTTATTAACCTTTTTTTAATAAATGAGAAAAACTTAGAAAATGATTGTTTTAAAAATGATTTGAAATATTGTTTGAGTGATATTTGCGACAAATATTCACAACAAATGAAAAATAATGAAACCGAAGATAAAGACTTAAGAATTGATAACATCTCCGATCAGTCGCTTTATTTTCTTCAGACATCAACTGAAGAACTAATGAATATTATTTCCAATAAAAATGTCTCTCAAAATATCTTTTCAAACAACGAAAAAGTTATCAAACAAAATACCAAACATTTGAAAGAAAATTGTGACCAAACAAATGGTAAACATTTTTTAAACTAAAGTTAATTAACAAATGAATTCTTTAATTGATTCATTAAAAATAGATCAAGATACTTCTTTTGACACTGAAGAAGAAGGAGAAGAAGATAAAGTGGATACACCAGAAGAAGATATAAAAATTTATAATTTAGTTACAGAAAAGAAAATCGAGTCTTTAGTCACTGAATACAAGAAATACAAAACACAACTTTCGCCGATTCCGCCAAATGTGGGCCCAAATCAGTCGCAAAAGAAAATGTCAAATGAGAGCACTATTGAAAGGGACGGACAGAAATTAATTCTTAAAGTATTTTTAAATTTAATTTAATAAAAGTTATAATTAATTTTATGAAATTAAAGGACAGTCACGCCTTTACAGCCCTTTGGAGTGAAATTATAGGTTATGCTATTGATGTTCATCTGATGCTACCGACAGATCAGTTCAATCGATTGGTTCCGATATTCTTACCGTCGATACAATCTTTGATAATCGATTGCAGTCATAAACACTTGAGATCTCGGATTTCTCTTTGGGTTAAAAGAATCGCTGAAATTAGTGCCGTTGATATCAATAATTAATTTCTAT
>JAQIXI010001946.1:0-11711 GCA_034700165.1 Galumnidae sp. Gr-Ori-00277 | reverse complement strand
CTGAACTCCAATAACGAAGAATGAGCTCAAGAAGACAATCATTTATGTCATCAAAAATATTGGAAATAAGAACTTAAACCAATCAATGAACTAATGAAAGGAAAGGAAAGAACTTTACTCTAATAAGAATTTCCATCAGTTAAGGGCTGACAGCAATCCATCGCTAAATACGAAAACAATAGAAGGCATTGAATTTTATGCTGATTATTGATGATCGACGACTTTACTAGTTCTTCATCAAAGCGTCTGAACACTAGAGAATAGGCCAAAAAGGCATAACACACTTAAACTGGCAAATGAGGTACAATAAATCATCAATTCTGTGCTTCTAAAATCTGACGGTTCAGTTCATTTAATTGCTCAATCATAAACTACAATTACTTACACCATTTGTATTTGTTTTAACATGGCAATAAAGTAGAATTTTTCAACTTTAAAGCAAAAGACATTTATATATTATATGGAATACATTAGAATTGATTGAATGCTTCAATTGATTCATTGCATCATTTATTATATGAAAAGCGTTGAAAATCGCAAATTATATTTGTTTCATATCTCTGTTTTCACTGCATTTCTGTCGAAATGCTCTGATTTTTTCCTCTTAAAGTCTCAGTCATTCACTTTATCTGTCATTCAAGTTATGGTTTTTTTTGTGAGAATAAATGCCTTAATACAAGAAAGTGTTTTTCTCATGGATTGAAATATTCAACCATTTATTTGTGGTTCACTGTTTAAACTAAACGAAAGTCAATTCAGTCATTCGTTCGATACAGACGTTTGTTATCCATTATATATCTTATACTTCATATCTCGTTATAATTTAAAGGTTTCCAAACCAAAGATAAACTTATTCTTTAACCTTCAAGTCTTAGAAGTTGTGCACAATTGTAACCTAAAAGTGCCAAAAACACACCAAATGCTGACTATCATCTCTTCTTATTATTTTTGTCATTAGATTCGTTATTCTTAGAGAAGGGAACAGACATTCTCTGATTGTAAACCAGTTTAAAACAGTCTAAACATTAAGATTTAATTTTTTAGAAAATGTTAAATGACTTTTACTTTTTTCAAGAACCAAATGTTTTGTAACAAAATTAGAATTATTGACATTTCATTTACAAAACACTTGTTTTATTCAATAATATTAAATCACCCGGATATAATAAATTTAAATGCAATCTAGTTATAAATAAATGAAATGACTTTCGTCGCCAAAAAAATATGTTTATCATAATTAATGTTTGAATTGATTTCGAGCCTAAAAATGTGTGAATACTTGGAATCTATGGTTAAATAAAAAAAAAATCTATTTTTCATAAGTTATTCGAATATGACTTTCCTCTCGAAAGGCATGTCTTTCGGAAAGGATCCAAGAGTGCGATCGATTTCTCATCAGAAATATTGAATATATATATCTAATGACAAAATTGAATACAAGTCTTGCAATTCTGTTGAAAAAATATTTCAAATAAATTGTATATAAGAAGAAAACTTCACAACTCTATAACTCTATAAAATCACTGAAATATTTCGATTTCTTTACAGTTATTTGTATTACTTTTTTTTCTCGTATTTGAAATTTTGATTCGAAACTCATAAAAATGCATGAATTCAATGAAACTTTTACTAAAAAATATGAAATTCATCTTTTATTCTAAAAAGTGTTCACTCAATACCATTAAAATAAAAAAATATTTTTTACGAGTAATTTATTCTTAAAATAAGTGCTTAAATCTATTTTTCACTTATTTGTTCTCAAAATTTATTTCAATCACATCTTATACTGATATCACACATAGATAATAATAATATGAGCCAGCACATTTCTTTGTTTAATATTCAATTTTTTCACATAATTTAAGATCCGTCTTAAAGACACTAACACTAACTTTCATATAGAATTAGTGTCAGATTAGGCACTAATAAAACTCATCAAAAATGATTAATTTAGTCGAAATGAATAATTAAATACATATTTATTTTGAATTGAAATTAAACGTCTAATTATATGCGTACGTATAGATACCGTATAGATATATAGATGTATAGATACCGCTTTAATTTAAAAGGAAATTACTGAGTCTTATGAAACTTTTTCGTATAAAAAGTAGAAACACTTTCGGCACTAATAATTAGACTAAAATTAGTGTTTAGTACCAAAAAGGTAAAATTAAATTATATTTTCACAGAATAGCAACTTGCAAAAATATATATTGAAATGATAATTTAGAAATAAATTACTTGTAATTTGATAGTTTACCAAATGATAATCTATCAAGAATCAAATTCAAGGTTAATATTAATTAATGATTGTTTCTTTAATTAATTTTGTCTTATAATTAAATTTGAATATAAATTTCATCTAAAAAATATTCTAATCACCATGATATTTTTTATCAATTATTTCGTTTTTAGTGAATTATAACGAGTGGTATTGTTAATATCAAAAATTTCATTAAAATTAATTTTACCAAGTATAATTTTTTTATAGTTTAGAATTTAATCTAATTATAAACTAGGTTTGGCTCAAGATTTTTGACTCAGAAAAAAATGTTTCACAAAAATATTTCATAGGATATCGTTATGGGATGAAATATTTGCAAGACAAACTCTAACATTTCTCCAGACCAGCCCCACCCAGTCCCACACCAGTCCCACACCAATCCCACATTGGGTACAACGAAAAATACTCTAAAAAAATTGCTAATACATTTATTTTGTTGGTAGCAAGAATAAATATGGATTTTGACCGGAATCTGGGTTACAGATAATTGAAAGTTACATTAGTATA
Source organism: Galumnidae sp. Gr-Ori-00277 (assembly GCA_034700165.1). Classification (NCBI taxonomy): domain Eukaryota; kingdom Metazoa; phylum Arthropoda; class Arachnida; order Sarcoptiformes; family Galumnidae; species Galumnidae sp. Gr-Ori-00277. The sequence continues at coordinate 8,917 of JAQIXI010001946.1, read as the reverse complement.
TGATTTTAGGACTGAACCCACATTTCTAAGCAGTGCTGTCTGTGAAATATATGTTCAATTCTCAAACAGCTCTCAACACTTCTCACACTTCTCATTAAAGAGACCTCAAGAGTAACATTTCGGTCATTTTCTTCATTTAGCTCTGGATTCGACCCAAAGTTGTGGATATTTTTGTTATTTACTTTTCGGAAGATATCAATTGCAATGAATAGTAGCAGTGCTACTAAATGAGATACTTAAGGAAATTACCTTGGACAAAGAAAACTCTAGAAAACATTATGATATTATTATTATTTGTTCTTAAAATTTTTTTTTTGATATTTTCCCCTGTTAATTTTATGAATTGCTAGTTTGTTAAGATTAAATTTTATGTAAAAATAATACTTTTATTTAAAAATTGTGTTCAGAATATTATTCTTTTGTTAAATTCTTTAGATTTTTATATTCAAAATAAATCAAAGGAATAAATTTGATAGGTTAAACTTTGCAAGTTGAAGGCTTGTCATGTATTCGATGTAAACAATAACTTTTATTCATATCAAATACTATTGTTTTATTCATATCAATGTCACAATAGTGTGACCACACCTCCATTTGCGGTCCATTTATTCTGTTTCTATGTCTAATAGTTTGAATATAAAACCACTTTTAAAATGGATTTTACAAAACCAAAAGATTTACATAAAAAAGTAAACAAATTTGTTAATTTACATTCAAAAAATGTCAAATTATTTGATATATATTTCATTTCTATTTATTTAAAAAATTAATTTTGATATTCAGATGTTTTTTCAATTTTTCAAATATTTATTAAATAAATAATCAAAATCTTCAAAATGTATCACAAATTGCAGTATTTATTAATTATTTAGGATTCAATAAAATTAACACAAAAATTATTTATAAACTAAAATTAAAGTAAAATATTTTGTAGGAATAGAACAGACCTTTGGTCACAAAAATGTTGAAATCCTTTGCGTGAAGATAATTACTGTCACATTCAATATCCTTTGATTTCGTATTTGTAGAGCACTTCAAGAATATTCATAAATTCAAATGCATTATAACAATTGAATGGTTATAATAATAACAATTTGATCCATATATGAAAGCTATCAATCATTGAATACAATTTTCAAAAGTAATGAATCGAATCAAACAATTTATCATTTTTTATAAATTAAAAAACAAAATTCAATGCAAATAAAAATGGATTAAAATAGATGTGCGATAAGTTAGGAAAATAGCAAAGAAACTGATATTTACTCAATTTATTTGAAGTATTTATCAATCTTTGGATATTCCGGTAGAAATCGATAGGAGAATCGAAATGTTGTGGGCGTTCAAAATAATAGTAATTTGAAGAACACATAAAACTTATCCTAAAATCGATTGAATATTTGATTGCTTAATATCAGACCAAAAAATAGCTTATAATGTGTGAAATCTGTTGATTTTTTTGTGCAATTTTTTACAATTTATCTATTGATTTATGTCAAACTCTCACTACTCTCTCATTTTTGCATTTATTCCGGACTTTTGATTCAAAGCACGAAATTCTTAATCACTTTCTAAACCCTTACAAAAAAAGTCATATATTTTGACGTAATATTAAGGACTAAAATACTTTTAATTAATTCTTTAAAAATTAATTAGAATATTATACAAAAATATTAATTATTACAGAAGTTTTTATCATAATAATACAGTAGAATCTCCGAGCTGTGAATCCCCGTACTGTGAAAATCCCCTTGGTATGTGAACTTAATGATAGTTTGGGGGACCCACTATCTCCCATAATGTAAAAGCCCTCCTGAAAAGTGAATTCCTCTGTTGTATATATTATTCAATAATAATTATTGTGTATAATTTTTTGGATTGCATTTACTCAAAATTTCATTCTCTATTGTGTAAAAACTGTACAAAAATTATTTCAGTGAAAAATAGTTTTAAATACATTTTAAGTCAAATATTTGTTATAAAATTCAATGAGAAATACATTGAATTATTCAACAAATAAAGTCATATTTTATACAAAAAATGAATGTGAAGACGATGTCATGGATACTTTAAATCAAATCAATGAAAGTCTTCAAATGTCATTATAATCACTCAAAACAAACTTTATTTGCTAATTATTATCAAAAATCTCTGTAATAACTGTAAAATAAATTTGTTTTCAATTAAATATAAATTTTAACATAATTTCTCTGTTGTGAACGCTCTGAGTTGTACAAGGTTTTCTTGTGCACTTGCTCATTCACAGCTGGGAGATTCTACTTTATTATAGTTTTAATAATCTGGATTAGAGCCCGAACTTTTCAAGTTTTTTCGATCCTACTTTTCCCGAACCCTTAGGGAATTACAAAATAAAAACCCTTAGGTGTATTCCCAAAACCGTACCCTTGAATTGTATGCCATTTAAACCTTTAATAAAACAAAAAATTTCAAAGGCATACGACACGTATATTACTATCACTGCCATCAATGCTATCAAATTAGAGTTATGTGATGTCATCAATAGATGTGATCTCATTTCCATTCAAAAACATATATTTATATAAAATAATAAATGAAACAAAAAAATAGATTTTATTTATTCAAAAAATAATAATAAGGGTTTAAATGGCATACTTTTCTTTAAAAATGAAAACTTCCCTACCCTTGTTTGAAAATCTCCCTAGGGCCTGGAAAATCCTTAGGTTCTAATGGCTGAAAGTTTGGGCTTTAACCTTGAATAGTGGTCGGCAATGTGCTTCATCTTTATAAAAACTCTGTTGTAATTTAATGATTACCTAGAATTTGATAAGAGTTGTATATAAAATATCATTATATAAAACTTTTAATTTGCGCTCTTCTCAAAGCATTGTCTTAAAGTGTGTTAATATAATTAATAATTTATCAATAATTAAATAATATTGTATTCATATAAAAGTTGTTGTTTTTTGAATAACTGTAATTATCAGTTGAATTGTAATATGGGTGGAGTCAAAAGTCACTCTGAAAGTCACTCTCTTCCGATTACTAATTCCGGGCATTTTTTTATTGATTAACAAAACAAATAAGAAGAAAAAAATAAGATTTTTAGTCTTTCGATTAAAGGTTTGAAGAGAAAAATCTAATTTTCTTATTAAATCTAATATTTAATGCATGAGTTCGTGTCTCATATAAACAGAGAAAAAAAATGAGTGAAAATCATTGGAATTTATGTTGCTTTCTAGAATTTGCCTTGGTCATAAATCGATCGATATTAGAGAAAAAGAGTGAACATTTTCTTTGTGTTTTATGTCAATTGTCTATTGGAGTGAATATTAATTTCGGATCATTTTCTTCATGAAATTTATTCTCTCATTATTTTCATTCGTTTATATTATTTGTTTGCAAATCCATAGAAAGAGCCCTTAATTTCTTTTATTTTCTAAGAGATTTACTGAATTTGATCAATGAACAAATGAAATGCTTTTTCATTAAGAAATCTTTAATTAAATAAAATATATAAACATTTTATCGTTTTATGTGAAATAGATTTCCAAATATAAAGAATTTTATTTGCAATGAAATCATTTTTGTTTGCTTTTGTGTCCGAACTTATATTTAGACGTTTTAAACAAATAATACATTAATTTTAAATAGTTTTTAATCAATTATTAATATTTAATGCCGACTATATTTTGGAATTAATGTTTAATCATTGAAAGCAAATATAAATTTTCTTAAAATATAATTTTCTGATTAAATTCATTTGTCAGCAAAAATAATCTCTTATTTGAATAACTAGCACAAATTAATGATCATATTTCATGAAAATATGGAGTTTTATCATTAAATATTAATTCCAAGTATTCAAAGCTATAATTTTGTGATCCGTTAACCAATTATATGACAAAATATGACAGATTTAACGACCAGTAAATTATTATTTTTTTCCAATCAGTCCTATGATTGACACTAATTGCGATTAATTGTAACAAATATTTTAGGAAAACAATTTTCAAAACATAATTGTTTTTATCAGAAACTCTTCTTTTAGTAAATTATCTTTAACTCCAAACCAAAGAAATAATTGTTTGAATAGAAATTGTTTTATAGATATTTATTTTATCAAATATTTTAGTCGTCAGAACTTTGATCTCATTAGTTATTTATTCAAAGAATTGGAAAAATTAGATAAAAACCTATTTTTCAAAAGAGTTAATGAACTAAAAGCGAATGACTATAAGAGAAAACTTCATTTTCAATGAGAGATACAATACTTTTGTGTTGGAATTCAGTTCATTCCTCAGATTATGGACTGAAATTCCTATTCAAACCACATCTGAAGACTATAAAAGTAAATGTAAAAAATCAGAGAAACGTCAAGTTTTTATTAAAGAATACAATATCTTTGAGCCGATACATAATTCTTCTAGAATCTAGATCCTTTTCCAGAATACAGATGTATATACATTTTGTGTATCAATACGTTTTTGAAAAGAAGTTTTATTCCTTATTTTTTTGAGAATAAATATAATAATTTATTATCGAATTATGTCTTGAGATTAACTTAAAATATATTTCTTCAAATATTATTCATTGATTTTAGGTAAGACTAATCTATAAAAATATTAAATTAACCAAGCTTAATTGGGCAAAATTTGTACAAAAATAACCTTCAAGTTTTTACATGTAATCAAGCGATTTATCAATAACTAGTACAATAGAGAACTGTTTTTTGTAAACTATGACTTTTAGTTTACTAAACCTCAAAACCATAACAAAAAATAACAAAATGTATATAAAACCCAATCTATTTAGTAAACTATCAATTTTTGTTAAGTTAGGCTTTTGTTAAGCATTTATGGGTTAATAACTTTTGATCTAATGTTAAGAATAACTATTTTTTTTATTGAATAAAATTTTTTATATCAAAAACATTGATTTTATTCAAATTTAAAGAATAAGTTGCGAAACAAAATTATAATATGAACAGTATCAATTTTAATTTTTATAAATATTTAACTTTAAGTTTAGTTAATTACTAAACTATAATAAGAAATTCTAATAACTTAATTATAATAAGAATATTGAAAAACAAAAAATACTTATTGACTCAATTTCATCTAGTTTATAAAACATTTTAAAATAAATGAATATCCTTTATAGCGTAATAACCTTAAGATTTAAGACTTGAAATAAAATATCAAAATATTAGAAAAATATACTAGGTAATACAAAAATATATTATTTCTATAAAATACCGAAATACTATTACTAAAGATTAAAAAATAATTTTATTCACTTAAATATTAGAGGAGATATACAAACAAATAGTGTGCCTCCAATTTCAGATTCTGCTTCAGATCTTCTTTTGTAGTAATTGATTGTATTATTGCATAAAATTATTGTCTTAAATTCGTTATCAATTTTAAAGCCATTTTTCAATCAATAAAACGAAGACATGGATGAAATTCTTGAAAATATGTTAAACACTATTTAAAAATATTAGTTTTTAAGTTAAATTCATTTAAAAATAAAACTAAAATAACTGATTGTTTCATATAATTATAATATTCTTAAACATTATTTTGTTGTCATTTTATAATTTTTCGTTTAATCTAACTTTCGTTTATATAATTTAAATTTCGTTTATATAATTATAATTTAAATAATAGTTATATATTATAACTTATAATCACTAAAATCAATAAAATAAGTGACAATAAACTAATACAAATAATTTTGTAAATTATCCCAATTCTATGCCAACAATTTTTTATTATACTTCAATTAAAATGATTTTTGATTTAATTTATTTGAATTAATTTCTTTTTATTAAATTATTTTATTTTAATAATTTAAATGAAAATTTGTTAATAAATTCGACGATTAAATAAAGTTAAGAATAGTGAAAGTTTCTTGGTAATAATGATAAATAAAGTCTGAACTCGTTTTGTTTATTCTTTTTCCATTTGTTTTTGTAGCGAACATTTTAGTCTCTTTTGTTTGGTTTTGATCGTCTCTTCAGAACATTATTTCCTACAAAACCATATGAATGACAGTTTGGCCGACGTTTTGAGTAAATAAATCAACAGAGCGTTAGTTTAGAAGTAAAACCAATTAAGAGTCAGAATCAGTACATCTATAGTATAGTTCTCTTTTTCCATCAGATTTTATCAAATAAAATATAAGTTATTGACTATAACTTATAACTTATATGACTCATAGAATATATAAATTACAGACATATAAATACATATAATTTAATTAAAAGTTTGTAAATTGAGTAATAATCTATTTTTAATAGAAAAAAAAGTTGTTTTAACTTTTCATATTTAATATTTATTGAGTCCAACAGTAAAACCAATTGACTCATCGACTCATTGACTCATTGCTGACAAATAATTTATGACTGAATATATGACTCCTATTTTTATTCTTCTTTTCACAATATATGAAACCATTGACAGATACTTACAGTTAGTCTCTAATAAAGGCAATCATGAATTGAAATTTGTAATATATTTGTTTACAATTACTGAATGCATTGACCAAGCACATTCATTAATCATTAGTTATTTTTAAATAAACCATTATACAGATTTACCAAGATAAAGCTTTTCATTTACTTTTATATCCCATTGTTTTCATTGTATATCAAATTCTTTTGTTAATAAATACTTTCGTTATTCATTAAAATTATATTATAAATGAATAAGTTTAATGTGCTTGCTCATATCACAGACGTTAAAATTTGGTTCAAAATTTTTCTCATTTAAGACGACTTACACTAAAAAATTTAGAAAATTTTCAAAAAAAATAATTCAAAAATATATTCTTGTATATTATTCGTTTTGAATTGAACTTTATATTATTCCATTGAAGAATGTGCTCGAATATTAAATGCATTCAATGAAAAAATGTGAACAATCTTTGAGTTGAAAAAATTCAGACATTTTGGTTCGGAAATCATTTTCAATAGAATTCAAATTTTAGATTTATTTTTAATCTTTTCACTACATTTTACTACAGAGATGTTCAATATGTTGGTTATACCCCTTTATACTACTTTAAAGGTCGGGAGTCTTCCATCAGTCAAATAATAAAAAATTTTGGTTTTATAGCAAAATATGTGTAAAAATACTCAATATTTTTATATAAATTTTGATTTCAATAAAACCAAATTTAAAAGTATTTGAAATCCAAATGCTATTTAAGAGCTGACAGTCAGCAAAAAAGGCTTTCCCTAGTGGCTATTCTTCTTATGAATACCATTTCAATTATATTTCTAACAAATATTTGTTATTTTAAAACTGAATTTTATTTAAATTTGTGTAAATCAAAGCCCATAATTACGAATGAAGTGAATCTAACAAAGAGATGATTGTTTAATATTTGTCCATGATCACTATGATCACTATGTTCAATGTGTGTTGACTGTATTGATTGACATTTTCCATAAATAAAATCCTTGAATGTTTGAATAAATAGTTCAATTATGATCATTTGCATCATGCAACACCTGCTTTCATGTAGTTTAAGGTTCTGTCAAATGGAATAACTTTATGTCTATTCTATTGAATATTACCATAGATTGAATAGAAGATGGATAAAATATGAGCAAACCCTGATCAAATTGCTTTCATTGGCAAATATCAATAATAGAGAAAGTGTATGCTCTACTGCACAGCCATAACACTACAACTTTGCAAATCTGAATAAAATTGTTGTCGATTTGTCCTCAACTTTAAAACTGATTTGAATGAGGGATGCATTCAATAAAAGATTTCAATTTGAAAACTCTTCGAAAACTGAAAAAATTTAATTTTGAATTTCCATTTCCCGACCGAAGTATCGATTTTTACACAAAATTCTAGAAATAAAAATAATGTCTATTCAGTGAAAATCTTGTCTTATATTTGGGGCTAACTTTTGGTTTTTATGGATGTTTTTTGTTGACAATCCATTTGTTTCAATCATTCCTCAAATGTGTGGCTTTTTATCGACAAAAAAATCCTTTTAGACGTAAATTTATACCTGCAATGGAATCACCAATATACATTATTCCTAACCAACACTTTCCACACAAACTGATACATATATTGACCCAAAATAATACCCAAAAAATGGCATTTAATGAATGAGTATTTCAACTATTTTATTACTTTAGGATAAAAATTTTGCAGAATGACCTTGTTATCTTTGAAACATTAAGCCTGGTTATCTTAAAGCTTAACAATAAATGTAATATATTTGCCGAAACTTATCATTAACTTATTGGTAATGAAATGACGTTAAGATTAAGTAAAAGTTTTTGAAGTAAAAGTCTTTTTTCAAAATGAAAAATATGTTAAAATAAGTTTAAAGTAGAGCTCACTTTAAAAGTTGTGAAAAGAAATCATTTAATATAAAAGTTGACAATAGAATAGAGTTTTACCAACAAATCAGTTCAAGTCTTCTTAGGTCTAAAACTGTCTTTAAATGTGAACGGAGTGTCACTGATAGTGAGGTAATGGTATTTCTTTACACAAATCAATAAAATGAGTGAAGACTTGTCAGCTATTTCTTGGATGTCATAACTTTGCTAATGACTAAACGCCAGAAATTGCATTCGTTTGCTTCTAATGTTTGTTCGCATACTTTTATTAGGACTGAAAACTTTCACTCAACTGTTTTTCTCTCAACACATCTAAGGAATTCACCGCTTGTTTTGTGCCATTCATTCAAATATCGACTGTTTTGTCAATCAATGAGATTAAGATAAATAATTATCATCTCTTTGTCGATATCCATATCCTTTTTATTGAAAATTGCAGAACAAATGCATTGATATCTTAATAATAGTAAGGATTTGGAGGCACTAATGTTTCGACAATTGAAAAGATAATCCCTTTTGATTGCAATCGTTATTAAATATGGACTCAAGTGTTGTTTTCAGTGC